>JAQGBW010000305.1:0-47963 GCA_034698625.1 Julus scanicus | reverse complement strand
TTTGGTGTCACCCCTTGTGATGGTGTCACCCGGTGCGGTCCGCACCCCCCGCACCCCCCTAGTGCCGCCACTGGTATTTACACAACTTTATATACTTCAGAATAAAAAATCTTTCTGAGGATATGAGACGACAGTTTCTGAAATGTATCACGCTTCTTATCTGGTTATGTGCCTTATGATGGAATTTTAACAGATTCCAAATTGACCTACCTGAAACTTGGTGATGATGGCCATACCAAAATCACTGACACTCTCCAGATTGGACGCCATGCGGGTGAGGGTGGGAAAATCCTCTTTATTATTGAACGTGATGCCAATCCCACCTGTGGTGTACACGGGGATGTTCCAGGTGGCCGCCATCCTGCCCACGGGGTCTAGGGCATAGCTACAGGCCGGCCCGAGGAAGGCTGTCACGTTGTTGCGGTAGTACTCTTCAGCGGCGATGACTCCCACACTGTTGGCGCTACAATTTGACGGCGCCACCCGGTAGGTAATTTGGAAGTCTATGTGCTGGAAATCCCTCCTCACCTTATCCAGGGCTATGGACATGCCAGCTTCGTTGAATTCCATATCGGACAGGTCACCTGTCCTAGAGTGCAAGATGCTGACGATGTTAGCCAGAAACACGGGATCGGAGGAAGTGTTTGTCGGTAGCTTCTTGGTGGACAGGCCGGTGAGGACGTGCCGCAGATTGGGCTGCGTCCTCGGGGTGCTGTTCTTGCCATTGTAGCAGCAGCTGTTGAGAAGTACGGCCAGAAGGATGCTCTGAATTTTGGTCATTCTACCTGCAGATCACCTCTACCGACTGGCCCTTGCTTTCTGTTGCTGTTTACTATTTCAACTGCTGGATCGTTCCATTTGTGACGATACCAAACCTCGAAATTTATCAGCCGTCCTTCGGAGGCGGGGCTGTTGAATGCCTGAGGCCACTTCCTGGAGCTATGGACGCCTCATTTTAGTGCCCCGTTAACTAATTAGCTTTAAGCGTGCCTGTTGCGTGAGGCAGTGGGGATGACGCATTGAAGGATGTTGTTCCAGACAAATTGATGGACATTTGTCCGTAATTGCCCCAACCTCGTGCAAATCGGGATTCGAAACTACTTTGAGATGGTCTTCGACAAGCACTCTTAACCACTAGTGCCAATTTGCATGTGGATCGAACTTGTGATTGGTCGTAAAACATAATTATCCTCAACCCTCTCCCTAGGCGTGCGAGAAGACTGATCTGGTTTCGGATCAAGATCATCTTCCGAATATGCACGCAATTATACTGTTTAGTATCACCACATGCATGCTGTACATAGTTGGGTAAAGCAAGCGGAATTTGAATATGCTTATACTTAGCGTAAAGTATATAGTTTCTCTAAACTAATGCTTGGTATTAGTTTAGATGGAGCATTAGATCAGATAGACATTAGATTGACTATGGGCCCTGAGTTGGGACCAGCAGTCTGTATTAGTTTAGAGGGAATATTAGTATAATGAGGTCCAATATTTTTTTGGAGAAACGTGTATATTGTGAAGATGTCACAAAATAAGTTCCATTAAGAAACAAACACAACCAAAATGACACGCGTATTAAACATCAGTGGTAGATTAATAGCAAAAACATGTTTCATCTATGTTTTGGAACTCTGTTCTTTTTGTGATGTCAAATTTGTCGCTAATTCTGTAGAAGAAAATCACTGGAAAAAACCTATACACTTTTGAGTATTATAGTAGATAAATTACGTATACTTAATCTTGTTTCCGCGTTAAACTGTTCCCAAGGTTTTCGAAAGTGCATGTTTCAAATCCCAGCACCTTTTAATTAAGGGGTAACTCATAAATAAGGTCTCATATAGTACACGTTTATTTTGTTAGGGTTTTGGTATAATAAATGTTTAGGTTAATATTGTATTCTCCCTACGCAAATTAGGTTGTTTATAGTTTTGTAATAACTCCTTAGACATGTTTATTGTTACTTGTATTTCCTTTTTGAAATTTGCTCAAGGCAGGTTTTGATAATCATGTGAATTTATGATCGAACTAGCTAAAATATGCTTAACTCTTATGGCTAAGTGCTAGCAACGTAGCTTTTGATTTAAGAATTGCCGGAAATAACATATTTAGTCTCAATCTTCCCCTTTATAAAATTCTCTGCATAAACTTTATAACCAAACTTTCTGTGTGATATGCATATGTACAAATCTATATTTGAATTCTGTGTAGACTAAACTGATAAATTTTATAATCCAATCAGTGGCCATTTTCGATGTAGTGTAGGATTGCATGTTACAAACTTCAGGACAGAAAAACTACTGATGTATATAGAAATGCGGAAAAATTGATCTCAGGAATGAGGAAATGCTATCTATTCAAGTACGCGAATAAAAACGTTAGTTTTATAGCTTTATTGTTTGCTGTTGGTGGAGTGATATTTGCGGACGGCCAAAGTGAAATCTTGTACCAATTTAATAAAGATAATGAAATTACCGCAGACCTAAAGATTGATGATAGTTATTGCATATGCAACACGTATCGTACTTTAGAAGATTGTTGGATACATTTTGTGTCATGTAATATACTCTTTATATAATTAATAATATTGTACATGCATAACTGTTATTTTTAATTAGTAGAGTAAAATACAATAGTGCTCCTGTCAACAGCGAGTGGCATGTTATTATATCCATGGTGGAAAAATAAGGATGAGATTGACGTTGTTTTGTTTATGTTAGTTATTGCGAAGCGAAATATGTATTGCTTGCAGTGTTTGCCTACTTTCAGGATAAACCTGTATCAAGTTATTAAACTCGAGCTCTCAGTTATTACCAAACTTTTGTTAAGACTAACAAATGATGTTGGAAATCTTCCACTTCAAATTAATTTTGGTGAGATGGTGTTCATCAGCTAATTACTTTCCCGATGGTACTTATTTAATGCGAATAACCTTTGAGCTTCACGTTTACCGACATTAGCTTCTATAATGTACGTCATATTAACAATAATCATTTTATGATTATTTTATTGAACACTTTACTGTCATCTTCCCAGGCTCTTAATAACTTGCAGTGTGATAATAGATCAACATGGCGTGTATTTTCTCTTACGTTGTATTTGGTGTGCGAACATAATAGTAAATTGTGCATGTAGTGAAAGAGTAAATGGAACTTTGACCATAGCGTTTATGTTTATATAGGTGGGGATAAACTCATTTGTGTAGTTTCATTGATGAATAATAGAAAAGCCTTCATTATGCAAAACAACCGGAAATGTACGCCATAAAACAAAGATATCATTGAATGCAGTTTGCAATTTCCCTTTTATTTCTGGGACAAATTGTAAATGATAAGTAATTATTTTTGTGCAATATTAACGTACTTGATTCTTTTAAATTCTATACCTTGAGTGCCTCCTTTTTAACAAACAGTAAACAGCACAGTTTTGGTTAAAAATATATAAAAAATAGGTGCTGTGTGACTGCAAAATCCCAAAATTTATTTCTGGATGTCATATTGAATCTTTTGAATCAATCTATTAAATCCAAAATTAATTTAAAGCTATTAAGGAGTTGAATTTTAATTTAGCACCATAAGGGTTTTAATATTAAATAGCGCCACAAAAAAATCAGAAATAATTATCCAGAATATTTTACGTAAAACATGTATCCTGAAAATTGACAAAGGACCTAGAAATGGGATGTTTCTGAAATTTTCTGAACATTTCATTTCAATTAACATACATGTGCTTACCTTAAATTTCATGACGATGAGAGCTTGAAAGTGAGCAATAGAGTCTGAATTTGAGTTGATGCGCGTAAGTGTTGGAAATTCCGATTTGTTGTCAAATTGAACATCCAACCCACCAGAAGAGTACACGGGGATGTTCCAAGAAGTTGCCAAGCGGGCTATATGGTCCAATGTATAGCTACAAGTTGGCCCAAATACGGCACTGATCTTTTGCTGGCTGTAATACTCATTGGCCATTACTGCCCCGACATCTTTTGCAGAACACATGGAAGAGACGGGCCGATAAACCATTTCCAACTTGATTTTGGGATATAGTTTCTGAGCTTTTTTCACTGCCATTTCAATAGCAGGTTGTTGAACCGCAAAATCCCACAAAGAATCATTACCATCGTTTAAAAATGCTACTATTCTTGCATGAAATGTTTGGTTTTTAGGAAATTCTGTAAATGCAAGATGGGAAAGGGTAGTCAAAAGTAGAATTGAACTGATGAAGGGCTGCATGATGGATTCCACCTGTGAGCTAGTACTAGGTCATCTTTGATTCTCTCCCGAATAGAAAGATGCGAGTAAATCACTGCAAATGTGTAGTGTTCGTGATGAAATTTGTTACACGCCTCTTTTACACGATACAGGGAAAACATTGCTGATCTCTGGACCATTTGTCATCTTTATGACATTTTTATGTCCATGTTGATACACAAGCAAATGTAATAACGAGTGATTGCATGGATGTGGTCTGTTTTTGTAGCCAATAGGCATTTAGCTAAAAGTTATTATTATAGCCCCTAAGAACATATCGTGAGTGAGAATATTTATTTTTGAGAGAAAATTGTCATAACTTTAAACGTTTCCCAAAATATGTATTCCTGGGGGTTCACTTAGTCGTAATTCGTCAATCATCTGCGCTTTGATAACAACCTTAGTTTTCAACAGATCCTTTTTTTAAGGATTTATACAATGTCATCAGATTAATGTTTATGCGTAAAGCACTAAAGCGATAAGTATAAACACCATAAAAATGACTTATAATTAATGAATCCATTTAGGATTACAGTTTATTTTTAATACATCAACTCTGGTTGAATCACATAAAAGTGAAAATGGAGGAAAAGTTTAGACCCTTTTAAGAAATTTTGGAATATTCCAAACTTTGTCAACGAAAATCTAGATAAAATTAATTCTTAATAATGCAGTGGAACCTCGGTTTACGAACTTAATCCGTTACTCGACCCTGTTCGTGAACCGAAAAGTTCGTTAACCGAATCAATGTTTCCCATTTCAATTATTGTAAATCGAAATAATGCGTTCCTTGTCCTAGAATTTTTTTTTAACATGTTATGGCTTATGTGTGGAAATGATACAGAAAAAGAAAGAAATATAACAGTAATATTAGAAGAAAGTAGTTTAATATACATCCATGATTTCCAACATTATGGGAAATAAATAAGCATTATTAAACAAATTGAACATGCCAAGTTTATTATATATTTATTTTATATGTTTATTTGATATATATATATATATATATATATATATATATATATATATAAACGTACATGTATTTCATATTAACCTCAAAACTAACTGGATGTCATTAAAATGTTTCATTATTAGTTTTATTTGTTTGAATAAATAAAAGATTGCATGTTTGTAATAATCATATGATTTTATTAACATTTTAATATATTTCATTGCCCAATCCACAACAATCTGCATACAAGTACATTTCATAGAAACTCAACATATTTTAAGAAAAATTCCATTTCTTCTGGTCCAGTTCGGGAATATTGTGAAGTTAAATAATGTGCTTCCACTGTGCCATCGTCGTAGCCAAGCACCTAATTGAAATCAATTTGTTAGTTATTAAGTTTAATATTGAGCACAGCCAAATCAGTTAATTATAATCTTACTATAAGAGGTTGATAGTTTGCAGCAGATGAGTTCGACACTCTTTTATCATTTCCAACATCGAAGCAAGTGATCCTAACAAATCGAAAATATACCATTAAGCCATTAGATATGTTGCTATAGAAACCAGACGCTTTATGCCCTTTTTGTTACCTTTTGCTGTTTGGTAGAATTGATGTCACTGCTTTGCGGTCATTTCTTTTCAAATCCCATATACAGATCTTTCCATTTCCATGTAAAGCATAAAATATGTTTGGGGTGCTCTTAGACCATTGTACTTTAACAACTTCAATCGAATCATCTGCTTTCCAAACCATGAGAGCATTTTCTATAAAGTTGAAAGCATTTTATCGAATTGAATAATAAAAATCATTGCAATAGAAAATGAGGAAAAATAAATGTACTGAATGTAAAACCTTTTTTGGTATTGTAAAGAACTATGCTGCCATCATGATAACCTGCCTGCAAGTGTAAGCATACACGTATTAAATAAAAAGACATGCTTTTACATTTAACTGACATATGACATTTTTTTACAAACCAGAAAGCAGGATGGTTTTTCCATTGGCAAAAAAGCTACTGAACTGGCTTTTGAGCTATTCCCTGGTGAGAAAAAATATACAAATTATGCTAAAATTGAAGCATTTAATTAAACCATTTGTTATTCACTTTAAAAACAAATTGTGTACCTAGTGAATGTCCATACACCTTGCATTTTCCTCCATACAAAGAACAAGAAATAACAATGCCCTACAAAATTATTTAACATAAGCTTTTTTTCCGAATAAAGTCCACAAAAAAATCAATGGAAGCATTTTAAAATACATATAAATGGTATATTACCATGTCAATGGCAACATAAAACAAACTGGAATCGTTTGGGTCATTTATGAAATCCATTGCTCTTGGATGTGCCTTTAGATGTTGTTGTCTGAAAACACGATAGTTTATTAAAATAAATCAGTGGCAGATAAAATCTTATTTTAGGATAATTTAACTTTCTATTATAACTGAGTATTCAAAAACTATGAATTCTCTGGTTCTCTATCACAACTTTTCTTTGCAGAACTCGTTTTTACATTTTTATTTTTTAGAAAAAATGCTATACAAGGGAATGCTAGAGAACGTTTTGTCTGGCATTGTCTACCTACAGTAATCATCATTTATTTTTACAAAAAATGCTAAAAAAAAGTATATCTTACGCAAATGGAAGAGCCTGCAGATTAATAACTGAACTCTTTGCTAATTTGACATGGCCATTTGGAGATAGTCCATGCTCCCAGTCAATAACAGGCTGTGAAAGCTCAGTTGCCACCCAAATGAAGATACGTGCTTCTTCATCAAGTGTAGCCAGCTGAATAATACCTTGAGAACTGTGGTTTCCTGTTACAATTTACACATTCAAAAATGTTCATAAAACTTTGCCAAATTATATAAATAGTGCATGTATTATCAATTATTGATGTTATACCTAAAGATTTATTTGTGAGGTTATTTGAACCATATTTATCTTGATGGCAATGCATAGCTATAACTGCGCTATTGTGATTTTCTGCTAAATTGCTCCCAGCTATAAGCACAAATTAAAAGCTGCATTTTAGTGACGAAGTTTAATGTGAATAGTCCCTTGTTTCAATTTATAAACCATACCAGTGCTGTAAGTTGGTGTACGAAGCGAGCTCCATTGATTGTCATCATAAGCTTTTCTTTTATGCAAACTATCAGGTTCTCTCAAATCCCACAATGCAACTGATGCATCATCCTAATTTTATTGTTAAAATAAAAATCACATACAAGACAAACCATTTTAACTATTTCTAATATTAACTATACTGACCATGCCAGCAAAAGCAAAGTTTGCTTGATCATCAAGACAACAGCATAATGGCATTGCATACCTGCACATGAGTAACCTGTGAGGAAAAGTAATCAAATAAGCAATTATTCTGTTATAACATGACAATTATTTAATTGCTAGTATACATTATGTGAAATGCTTTTATCATACTTTTGTGGGCTTGCAGGCTGGAAAATATTCCATACGCAAATAAGCATTTGATTATGGCAAGCGTCGTCACCCTTTTTCTGTAAATCAGAAATGATTTGAGTGTAATTCACCTTTATTCAACAGTAATTAACTTTATGAGGTTTTAAAGTGTTTTACCATGGGCAGTTCTTCACAGACTGATAAAAGGATGTGGGGTTGCAATTTAGAACAGGTGATACTAGATGCACTGCAAATGCCTATAACAACAACAACCATTAGTTGACTTAACTAATCATTGGATTTTCAATATGTTATGGGTAAGCTAACATGAAAACCTAGAACGCTAAAAGGTTTTATAATTTTTATTTCCAAAAATATCTGAAAAACATTCCTTTTCAATGATTGATCTTTAAAAAAAAATGAAGAGTGAGAATAAAACTCATAAGAATTCAAATTAAATTTGGAATTTTTGCCATATTAATTTTTTTGGACAATAAAACAAGAATTAGATTTGCTAAAAGTGAGTAGAATTAAAATGGTCAGGTGGAAGAGGTATTGACATTAGCAACCATTTAAATATGATCAAATTAAAGTTTAAACCTTTTGACTTAAAATGACTTTGTTGATCCATGAGTGATACCCTGTCACTAAATTCATATTTGCTTTTCTTGTTTTTATCCATGCTATCCTTCGATTCAATTTGCTCTTCTTCTAAAATGCTACATATTACCTAAAACAGAAATAACAAATCAATAAAACCTGGCATCCATAATTTTGAAAGTGTTTAAAACAGTTATAGCAAGTTACTTTTAGAAAATTATCCCTGTCCTTACTCAAATTTAAATGTTTAAATCAGACTTCTAAACGTACTTTGACAACAGCATTTAGAAAAATTGATTACCCTGCTTGATGCATTAAGAAAATTACTAAGATGCTTCCAATCTTTAATGCCTGTGACTTCAACTGGTTTGCTTATCTTTGATATGAAATCACCTAGTAAAGAAAATATTTGTGTAATCTCTCAAAACTTTTCATAACAAGATAATACAATATGTACTTGTAGTCGTTCATCATTAAAAAATAAGGTAAGCATACCTCCAACAGCTCCACCAATGTAAGGAGGAAACTGGGTCCAAAGTTCGAGCATTTCAATTGGATCTGTTTGACACTCTTCGAGAACATTGTCCTCTCCTGTCTGAATGTAAGCCTACCCAAATTTTCAAATTACAATACTAGCAGGCCCTTTCTTTGAAAGTATAACGTGTAAATTTCTGATGATATTGCACTTGTATTCGGTAGATTACCTGTTTGGTGTTGGTGCTCCCAAAAGTTACCATAAATTCATCATATGCAGTTGGGGCCAATGAAAATACATTTATGAACGTCTCATCAAGTGTAATCAGATCAAGTAGAACATCTCCTCGTTTTCTATGGCACATAAAAATTGCATTAATTGATTGATTGAGCCCCATTACATTTAAAAACGTATTACTCAAAATTGTTATATATAATTACTTTATTTTATTAACAACTTTTTGTGTCTCCAAGTTTTGTTTTGCAGCATTAAAATTGATGTATGATTTGGATGCGTGTTTCGGTAATGATGATTTGTCTTCTGCAATTTGTTCGACATTTTTCTTTTTAAATTTATTGGCACTTTCCGTAATCGGCATTTTATTTTGAATCGTTACTTGTTCCTTTACAGGCGAGGTGATAGGATTTGCTAATTTGGTCACTGATTCAAGCTGAGTTTCTGGAATGACTGTAACCTTCGATGGTGGAGCACTTGCTTGAATGGTTTCAGGCCGATGAATTGTTTGGATGGGTTGCTGAATTGATGAATTCGTACTAACATGTTGAATAATTTCCTTGTTATTTTCCTCCTCAATTTCCTCATCTTGTCCAGAACTCTCTTCAAAATCAGAATCATAATTCTCAAAATCGTCAGGATAGTCTTCTTCAACATCTGATTGTTCATCTTTTTCAATATCAAATGTTGGATATCGACTTGCCAGGATTTTGCCTTTCTTACTTGATTCGTTTTTTTCCAAACTTGCTGATTTATTTGCTGTGTCCTTGGCTGACCTGCTATTTGATTTTAAGGCAGAATGCGTTGCTTTGAGATTTTCACTTTGAATTGATCTTGGAGATGACTTTGATTTTGAATGAGATTCCTTAGTTGCAGTAGTTCTACTACCACTAATACTTTCAGCTTTTTTGCTACTTATTTTAGAATCGGATAATTTTGTTTTTAAAAGTGTAATAGGATCCTTTGCAAGTTTAATCTCTGGCGCTCGCTTAGTAGTTCGTGATTTTTCTTCCAGATCTCTCGCATTTTCCCTAGAACTGTTAACTGTTCTGGCAGTTTGTCTAGACGCTTCACGACTGGAGCTGCGATGTTTATCCTGTGTCCGCAACTTTTCACTATTAACAGTTTTCTCGTTTCTGTTCTTGCTGAGATCCCGACTGTGTCCAGTAGTACGGCTTCTGCTGCTTTCTCTGTATTCCTTTTCATTTCCAGTGGTTCGACGCTTATCTACAGTCTTAGACTTTAAAGTGTAATCGAATTTAACTTCGTGTTTAACTTTTGTGCAGCAATAAGATTTTCATGATGCGAAGTTAGTAAATTTGCAATTGAACCTACCTTTAATGAAGCCATTTTGCATTTTAATTCTTATTTAAATATCCTAAAACGTTGGGTAGTTCCACACGATGCGGATCCCTTGAATGTCCAGTACAGTCCTTTAATTTATTTTACAATCAAGACTGGAATATTCTTATGCAGGTAAGGAACTGTGTGTAAATACTTCATTTAATGACATGGATAACATGACATTCTAATCCCTTTCCCTTAATAATATAATACCATTAAGTTCATTATGAACTATATTAGCTTGCCATTCAACAAATGAAACAATACCTGCTTGATATAGATTACAATGGGTGATTTAGCCTGCATCAGTTTTCACGCAAAACACAATCTTGTTTGTTTATATTTCGTTGTCATGGTAACGTGGGCACTCCGCCAGATGACGCTCCATATCGTTGTCATTAGCAACGAAACAAACTTTATCGACACAACAAATGATCAGTGCTTGTTTTCGGTGTTTTCAGTAGAAATATTCAACAGTTTCGGTTTATTTTTGCTTGTAAAGTTTACTATATCTAGAATCAGTGGCTTTCATAGACCGAAATATATAAAACATGTCAGAAGAAGCAAAAATGAGCGTAAGTCAATATACCTGTCAAAGTTTCTTTAGGGCCAATTATGTATGTAATCCACTTCTGTGCTGTGAATTTCCCTTCAATAACACATATCCCAATTCAATATAGAATTAAGTATATTGGAATACATAAATATCGTACCATATGTTTTAATATACTGTGAAGATTATATTTGTATAGGTGTCTAATTCTTACGTAACTTTTCTAAACTGTATAGGCACAAATAAACTACTATTGTCGAGAAGGTTACTATCGTAATATGCAGATAGAAGCCCAGAATGGTCTAAAAAAATTCAGCGGTGATCCCATCTATCGATTTTATTTTGGATTATCCCTTCTCTTGGAAGGTGAGTGCAAGCATATATGTTATAAAGATCGATCTTATATAAAGATTCGTAGTAATTGTTAACCTATTTTTTATCTTCCTAAAGGACAAGTTCAGGAAAGTATTAGAGAGCTCGATGCTATTAAAGACGATCCAGAATTAATGCTCGGTACAATGCTTGCACTTATACATGCTCACAGACAATGCAAAACCATTGGTGAGGAGCAGCTAGTTTATAGCATTCTAACTGTTATTTTGTTTGAATTTTAAAGACTTTGCATGTTTTATTCTTTATTATCATGCATTTTAATTTTAACTTTAGACAAAGAAGCAATAATAAAGCTTGATGCAAAATTTAAGGAAGAAAGGCGCAAGTCTTCTGAAAAAGTAGATCACTATTTTTTTAATCATGTAAATGCAAATTAAAATATTTTGTAGATGCATATTATTAATTTAATTATAGGCCTTGTACTATGCTGGATTATTTCTGTTTTTATCTCATCGCTATGACAAAGGAAAAGAATACATTGATCGTGCCTTGAAAATTTCGCCTTCTTTTAAAGAGGTATGTGCATTTCAAATATATTAAATTTCCTAGTATTTGCTCAGCTGACTGATCTATAATATTTTGAACATTTTAGGCTCATGTCCTTAAAGGTTGGTTGGACATGTTAAATAGCAAAGAACAAAATGATGGCAAGGTTAAAAACGTTTTGGAACACTTTGACATTGCATTGTCGTAAGTAACCTATATTAACATTATTTTTAGAACCAATCTGTTCCCATGATAAAGTAATTTTTAAATAACAGTAAAGAAATGTCAACACTTGCATTGTCACCAAAAACTTTTCTTTTCAATTTCAATTTTCTTTTACAGATCTGGAAAGAATATTGATGCTTTGCTCGGAAAAGCGAAGTATTTTGAATTCCGTCATAATTTTAGTGGCGCGTTGGACTTATTAAATCAAGTAATTGTAAGCAGTCCAAACTTTCTACCCGGTTTAATCGAAAAGATGAAAATGCAGTTAGCTTTGCAAGATTGGGAACAGGCCTTGGATTGTGCAAATAGGTAATTAATTTAAGGTTTACTTTTATGGTTCTTTAAGAACCAGTGAATTAATATTAATCGGACTTGGTGTTATTCAGAGCACTGAATTTGAATTCCCACTGCATTGAAGCAAGAAAGTGCAAAATACTTCATTCCATTTGTATTGCAGGGGAACTTGAGACTGTTAGTATTTGCATATTTTTGTAGTTTTTTGTCACAGGTTTTATTTCAAAATCGTAATTGTGTCAAACCTTTGCAGGCAAACAATCAGTTGTCTCAACTCATCGAATGTCACAAAGCTTCGGAACCAAAAAATGCTGAACTTTTGTATACAAATGCCAATCTGTTTTCTCGTGTGGTATAAACTCTCAGATTTCAATTGTATTTAAGTATTTTTCAATAATGGTTTTATCAGTATCACTTTATTTCATTGCAGTGTGGTAGGCATGCTGATATCCTTAATCAGACATTATCTATGGCAGAACAAGCCTCTGTGTTGAATGCGAGTAATGCGGACTATTTGACAGAACTGGGTTTTCAATACTTACTTCAGAATAAATCAAGAGAAGCGACCAAGTGCTTTCGTAATGCAACTAAGGTGGATGAGTCTAGCATAACTGCATTGACCGGCAAGCAATAACACTTCTATTAATAGAATCAAACCTTTTTGTAACATGTACTAATACTATTGTTTATTCATTTGGTAGGCATTATCTTTTGTCAACTTCTTGATGGCAATTTTGATGTTGCCGAGCAGCAGCTCGAATTTCTGAAAGAAATCCACAAAGCAATTGGAATTTCTCCTGTAATTAAGTCTGTATATTAAAGAATAGATCTATCATGCATTTCTAGTTTTTAAACACATTTTTTATTTTCTGTATAGGACCTGCTCTATTTATCAGCTCATTTGGCATTAAAACGTGGCAACATTCCAACAGAATCCATGAAATATCTGAGTGATTGCACAGATGCACATTTTAAACGATTTAAGGTTTTTATATTTAAAAAGTTGTAATGTTTACCCCATCCTTTGGCCATTTTACATAGAATGTTTGACACATTTCAGAATTTGCCATTGGGATCAGAATACTATATAAACATGAATCCAGATTTCTTGATTTTGGTCGCAAAAGAATATTTAAATATTGCACCCATGGAGGTAATGAGCAGATAAGTTAAAATTCGATTTTAATTTGCAAAATATTATCATGCTATATGTTATAAATTATTTTTCTTTGATATTATAGCCTATTCAGCCTGGACAAATGATTCCTCCTGCATTGACACAATGTGTAGCCGTACTGGATGTAGTAAACAAAGCGTGTCCTGGATTAAGCGAGTCCCTTTATTTAATGGCCAAAGTGAAATACCTTTCTGGTAAAACAATCAAAATATCGTGTGTGGAAAAAAGTTAAAATTTTAGTGTCATATATAGATTTATTTATTGTTTATTCGATATTTATAGGTGAAATGAAATCATCAGGAAATATGTTGCAGCATATTTTAGATCAAATAGATACCACACATACACCAGCCCACTTGCTATTGGCAGAGGTAATGAAGCTAAAGTAAATAATCTGTTTGGTATTAGCTACAAATATTTGATAAATGCGTTTTATTTAGATCCATCTTCATGAAAACAGAATTCAACAGGCATGCAATTCTTTGGAACAAGCCATTAGCTACAAATTTGAAGTAAGTGAATCTTTGCAGTTTCAATTATTACGATTCAAATTTTATTCTCTATAAACTGTAATATATTTTTTTTACTTATTATAGATTCGAGATCACCCACTTTATCACATAATTAAGGCCCGTATTGAGAAATCCCAAGGCAAATTGGAGGAAGCGAGCAAGACTTTACTAACAGCTATGATATTAGCTGGACTGAGACCTTCTAGTATGTATACTTATTTACATTAATTCCAATAAGCATCCACTGTTTGTGTATATCCTCAATTTAAAATTTTTATTTTTAGGTGGCCAGACAAAAAAAAGATCAAAGCATGAACTGCAGAATTCTGACAAGGTTTCCTTGTACCTAGAACTAGTTGAGGTTCACAAACTAATGAATCAACAGGTAAATTTAATTTCTTTTTAGCCATTTGTTGTGTACTGCTTGAAAGTATGATTAATGACTAAATTTATCCCTGCAGCACGAAGCTATTAAGGTGATGCAAGATGCAATCAATATGTTTCAAGGAACGCCCGAAGAAATGCGGCTGTCCATTTCAAATGCTGATCTTTCACTGAGCACTGGGGACATAGACCAAGCGTTGGCCATTCTGAGAAACATAAATGCTGAACAGCCATATTACTTACAAGCTCGAGAAAAAATGGCTGAAATCTACCTTCACCACCGAAAAGATAAACGTCTTTTTGCAAGCTGTTACAGGTTTTTTAAAAATTTATTTCCATAAGCAATTCTATTATTTATTATCTTTAAGAATTATAGTAAAAGTATTCGCCATATAAATTATTTCTGTTATAGGGAAGTTGTTGAAAAAACTGGCAGCCTTCAATCAATTTTAATGCTTGGGGATGCCTATATGAGTATTCAAGAGGTCAAAATCTTTACTTGTGATTTAAAAAAAAGGTGTTTTTTCTGTATTTTTTAGTTTAATCATGGTGGTTTTACATTATTTTTAGCCAGAAATGGCTATTGAGGTATATGAACAAGCAATGAAAAAGAATCCTAGAGATACAACATTGGCAAGAAAGATTGGGCAAGCACTTGTTAAAACTCACAACTATGGTAAAGTAAGTAAAAAAGATTAATTTTTGGATAAAAGTCCATAGTAGTTGTATGCATAGTTTAGATTTTTAATAAATTCGTTATCACTTCGCTTTTATTGTTTAGGCAATTAGTTATTATAAAGAGGCCATCAAGAGTGAAAATCAGCGTTTTTTAAGGTGATGTGAATTATGATTGTACGATGTTTCGTACTTATTTAGACAATTTCATTCATTACAAAATCGATTTTTAGATACGATTTGGGAGATCTACTTTTGCGGTTAAAACAACTTGATAAAGCTGAAAAAGTTCTTGTGCAGGCCCTTGAAAGTGAATCAGGTATAAATGCGTTTTTCTAAAACTTTTTTTTAAAGCTTTTAGCACGAGCTTGCTGAAATTGTGTTATATCTTTACTTGTTTGTATATTTTAGACTCTGGCTCTCGAGATTTGGAATCGCTTATGTCTGATACTAAACTTTTGCTTTTACTCGCAAAAGTACGTCAGCAGTCCGGAAAAAACGTCGAAGGTGCAATTTCATCTCTCACAAAAGCCAGGGACATTCAAGCAAGGTGCTATACATATTTGGACCTTTGATTCATTTATAATCAGAACAAAATACTTATAAATACAACTGACTCTTTTATTTAAAGAATTTTGAAAAGAGTTCAAGTAGAGCAACCAAACATTTTAAATGAACAGCAGCAGCTTGCTGCAAGGTAAACGAAACTAACTTGTTCTGTGTTTATTTACCTGTACAAGCATATCTGTCTTTTTTAAATCTTGTTATTGTTTATGACGTAGTATATGTTGTCAAATGGCAGAACATTTCCAGTCTCAAAGAGACTTTGATAAAGCTACTCGACTTTACAAAGAAGCATTACTTTACAATGAAACAGATTCTAAGGTTAGATACAAAAATTATTGTATTCATTATCAAAAGAGCTATTATGATAACATGACAATATTTTATAGGCATCACTGGATTTGGCAAAATTACAAGTTTCTCTTGGAGATTTGGAATCATGTTTGCTTACCTGTAGCACATTACTTCAAAATGATCCTGATAATGAAGATGCAACTGTGGTGAGATATAATTCAATATAAATGTTTTTTTTGTAATTAACTAACCATATAGATTCGATTACTAGTAGTAATGTTGCAACTACTATTCTCAATAGCTTTTATAAAATTACTTTTCATTAATTTATAACAATTAGTATTGCTTACAGATTATTATTGTAAATATTCGCTTGCGAAACTGCACTCATTTAAAAGAAAATACGAATTGTTGAGTAAATATTTTGCATTACCTTTACAACATTGTACAAATTACAGATGATGGCCGATCTTATGTTTCGCAAAAATAATTATGAATCGGCGATGCATCATTTTAAGCAACTCTTAACTCATAAACCAGGTACTTTTATTTAAATGACTCTTATGACTTCCTCCTTTCCAGCATTGTGTAAATGAGTTAGTTACCTTATTTTTCAGATAATTATGGTGCATTAGGTAGATTGATTGAAGTTCTTAGGAGAATCGGTAAACTCGATGATGTTCCTGCTTATTTGGAAAAAGCTGAAAAATCGTCAAGTAAAGCTGCACAAGATGCTGGATTTAACTTTTGTAAAGCACTTTGTGAATGGTAAGTTTTACCTGCTTTTGTTAGTGGTAACATCGATATATGACTACTGCATTTTAAAGCTATCAAATTTGTTCTTAGGTATACTGGAAATACAAACTCGGCTATCAAATTGTTTAATAAATCAAGAAAAAGCAGTGAATGGGGTCAAAAGGCCATATATAATATGATCGAAATATGCCTGAATCCTGATAATGACACCATTGGTGGTGAAGTTCTTGATGAAGTAGACTTGGAAAATGGGTATATTGACAAATATAGATTGATTTTTCTTTGATTTTGGATGTGTGTTTAATTTGTGGTTTCTTAGTCAATATGATAAACAGGATTTTCAAGATGTTGCTGTTAGAACTGCTGACAAATTAATCAGAGTGAGTAATACGTGCAGTACGTACGTTGAGTTGCATTTCTTAAAAATAATAAAAAGCTGATAAAATACACATTCAAAAGAATTATGCCATAAATTTTGCATAATATGCAAAATTTATGTGTTAAGCGCTGAATTTCATGAAACCATTTATTTTTTCAGGAATTAAAGCCACAACCAGGAGATATTCACCATATAATTTTGTCCAACTTTCTTTTGTTGGCGACCAGGCAAAAAAGCACTGCAGAAAAGGCCTTGGCAGAATTTATGCAGTTGGCAAGCATGCCAATTTATGTAATTATATTAATTTTGTCATTGATGTTTACCGTCACACTTATAAATTAATATTGCATCTACATTTTAAATTGTGAAATTCATTATTAGCGAGATCACGTTGGTGTACTTTTGGGAATATCGACCGCATACATGATTCTTAAACAAACGCCTAGAGCAAGAAATCAGCTCAAACGTGTTTCAAAAGCAGGATGGACATTCGAGGAAGCAGAGTATTTAGAACGTTGCTGGTTGTTATTGGCAGATATTTATATTCAAGTTAGTCTTTCATTTTTTTTTTAAATTTCTCGTATCTTTTTTATATAGGCTGGTCATATTGATATTTTAGAGCAGGAAATGATATTTAGTGTAATATTTTTTTTTTGTATTTTACTTAAGTCTGGAAAATATGATATGGGACAGGATCTTTTAAAGCGAGTGCTGCAGCATAACAAGGTTTGCATTAAGAAAATCTCTTATTTCTTAAATATGTTACTAAGAGTATACAAACACAGTTCCCAGAAAGCTTTTTACTCTAAAAAAAATGTTACTTCTAATAAATGTTTTTGATTTTGTATATTAAATTTAGTCATCTTGTAAGGCATACGAGTACATGGGACTTATTATGGAAAAGGAACAATCTTATAAAGATGCTTCTCTCAACTATGAACTTGCCTGGAAATTCTCAAACAGAAGCAACCCAGTAATTGGTATGTAACTTTAACATATATTATGTCAAAAACTGTACTGACTTGCATTGTAAACATAATAATTTTTGCAGGTTACAAGCTGGCATTTAACTACATGAAAGCTAAAAGATATGTGGATGCAATAGATATTTGTCAAAACGTAAGCTCAAATGCACATATATTTTTTCAATATATGTTTAAGACAACTAATTTTTGATTACTTATCTATTTTTTTTCCAAACTTTTTAGGTATTGGGTAAATATCCTCATTACCCTAAGATAAGAAAAGAAATTTTAGAAAAATCACGATCAAATCTTAGAATATAATATTTTTAATGTTTACAAATCCATTTCAGCATAATTATTGTTTTGATTTATATAATCTGCATATTTTGAACACTGACAGAATCCCGCACATTAAAAAAAAAATTCTGGGCAATCCTAGTACCAAAAATGCACTGCAGATCACAGTTTTTAGAATAAAAATGTGTATGTTTAGATTATAAAAATTTAAATTTTATAGTGCATATATAAGTGCATGGCACATTAGAGCAACCCATTGGTCAAAAAATTACTTTTTTTTCTAAAAATCTCACAGAATGCAGTCAGATTTCAACAGAGGATCCATATAAGGTCAAACTTGCTAAGTTTTGGGGTTTTTTTTGTTGTTTTTTTGCATTAATTTTTAAAAAAAAAATTCATTATGATGTATATTTTACAAAATAAAAATGTTGAGTGAAAATCATTTGACGCAGTCTACCAAAATATTAATAAAAGTACAATCCATATGAAAATGCATATAACAATAATAATAATATTATTATTTTTTTTTATGTATGGGTCTTGATGTATGGGTCTACTGCAGCCCCCTCTTGTTATAGATAAATAGATAGTTTTACTCCTTTCAAACGGAGGGCAATATATTTGGCCAATGAGCACAAAGTGTCAATCTGTGCATAGCGACTATATTTACGCACCCTAAAAGTAGTTCATGTACCTTCCACCAGATGGCAGCAAACGTCGCTTCCGTTTGGCATTTTGGCAATCCACCGAGCGTTTGTATAATGGCGATTGAGAGGTGCTGTGCGGCGAGATGTATCATGTAAGTAAACACACATTTCATTCTTTTATTCCCTCTAAAGTAACTATTAACTGGCGCCTTATTGTATTTTTACGACCCGAAAACGTGGAAGTGACGAAAGGACTTATTTTATAAAAGCTATAGCTTATAGTGCAAGGTGCTGCACTTGTGCTAAATGACACATTTTTCCATGGCCTACTCCTGATTTTGGTTTATGATTTAGTTAATTCGGGAGAAAAACGGATTCATTGTACGGCACTGTGAAATGGTCACAAGTGTGGTTAGTTAAAGTCGTACACTGGTCTTGCGTTCTTGCCTGCATAAAGACATTTTTGATAGCCAATCTAATGAGAACCAATGTTAGGCTTAATAATGTTCAGTACAGTATTCGTGAGAGTTAAATTTGCTTAACTGATAGGTTATACTTACGTTATTTAACCTGTAAATACACCATTTCATTTAATAAAACTCAAAGTACTGATTATTGTCACTGGTGATAAAAATATGCGCAGTTTTTTTCAATAAGCATTAGCATGCAATATTTAAAAGACAGTTTATGTTCCTATAGCTAGACCAGAGCTGTTCAGATCATCATTAGTGTGAAGTCCCTGGTTAGGCAATGTATTAGTCAGTCTGAGCTTAAATTAGACTGGTTTGGTGCCGACAACCTTGTAACCCAAACTAAGAAATCTGTTAAGCACTATATAGCTCTCATATGTGAGAGTTTTAGGCCAATACCTGTTATTGGTATTGACTCTTGAAACTAGCCTATATCACTTTACCGAATTATCATTGCCTACTTATTTTAGTTCCCTTTAAAAACAGAATAATGGAAGTTTGTGTTACAGGTCGATTGAGCTATTATCTAAGTAATTGTAGATAACAATCCCTTGAACCGCTTTGCAATGGTAAATTGGATTGGGAATTGCTCTTCAACTGTTCAACACAAACATTTTACAAAGATTTTTCCTAGAATTACGATTGTGAGCGGCTCACATCCTTTTCACAAAGGTGTGTCGATATACTATGATCTGTTATCACAATTCATATCAGGAATTTATGATCTTGGTACCAATTTTGTGGAAATTGCTTTCCTTTTGCGGAAAGCCTCGGTGTCATTTGTTTCAAGGTTTTATTTGTCACCAGGTTATAAACTAACAAAAATGTGAAAACATAAAAATAAACAATGCATTCGTCTTCCTTTAAAACTAGGAAGTATGCTAATGAAAACAATGCGATTAGCATATTTTCCAATGTGTGAGTTTAACTTTCTGACTAAAGGTGACGTGATAACCACTTCAGTCTAATTTTCTGATATCCTTAAATCATCAACCTGGGTGGCTTAGGGGTAATGCGTTACATAAGTTATTTGAGAGACCAGAGTTTGAATTGAATTGACTGTACAACGAATGTTTTTTTCAGTTGTCAACATCCGTGACAATCTTCCTTCTTCTCTGTCAGTTCTTCCTCTTCCCTTAATATTACCTGTGTGGAAACTAGCTTATGATTGAGTATATTGTAATATTGTATAATAATTACTAATAAAATAACTGGTTACTTACAAGCCTTGGTAAATGTGGCTAAGGTAATTGATCCCCGTGATCAACAAGAGCCGTGATCATCCTTAGGTATAGTTTATTGAAGTGACATGATGATCCTGGAAGATCTTTGTGCATTGACCTGTTTATACTTGTAGACATAAACTTAAACTCTTGTAAAATTTCCAGATGGCACGTGTTTTACCGCTCTATTAAACACGAGTGGCAATTCTGCCAATGGTGGCAGGTGACAGGTATGTCATTCTGTCACAGCCGGGGATGAGACAATATCATAAATCTTGTAATTGTGATCAACACAATTAATGGATAGTATAATAGAATAGGGTCATAGCAGAGTGTTACATATTATTGATTGCCACACTTAAACATAGTGAAAAGGTCCATTAACTGAAATAAGTAAACGTGTCATTTTTAGCTTTTCTTAGCTTAACTACACTAGGACAATCATAAGAGGCTATTCAAAAATTATGTCACACCTAGGGGGGTGGGGGGTTGTTGTTCTTTGTGACAATTGTGACCAAGGGGTGGTGGGGGGGTTCGGTAATGTGACATCACACAATCAAAAATTTTTTCAAACGGTAAAAAATATGCGTTAAAATTTGTTTTTATTTATTTATTTTTTTTAACATTTGAAATTTTGAATAGCAGTCGAGAAAAAAGATTTGGGTCCTGTAGTGACTTAAAACTTTTTTCCAGATTGCTACTCATCAATCATGAATAGCTCTTCATGAAGAGCAATCGGGGAAAAAAGATTTTAGTCTTTCTTTTTTCCCCGACCGCTTTTAATTTGTTTTGGACGTCACAAGATGTAACATGTTGCATAATTGGGGGGGATATTAATCGACTGGTTGTGACAGCATTATGGATGGGGTGTAGTAAAATTTGTGACAAAGGTGTGGGTGGGTGTTTAAAAAGAGGCAAAAAAGTTTGACATAATTTATGGATGACCCCTAACGAAATTTCAAAGTGTAATTTGTGGATACAACTTTTCTGGTGAAAAATCATTCCTAGTACAGTGAGTATATGCTGTGGTGGGAAATTTCAGTAAACATATATTGTTGTTAGAAGTTGACATACTGCGCAATAATTGCAGCTGTGTTGCACCCATTTTGGTCTAATGCGTTTTTGGCAGTGTCTCCATGCAGGTAACTCAGTAAAATTAGCTTATTGGCAACCAAACAAGCCCTGGAAGCCGTTTTATGTAGTACTAAGCTTATGGATTTTTTTCCACATCCTAAGGAGGGATTGGCTCAGACTGACTTTCAAGAGTTGTTAGCACAGGTATATTTTAGGATTCAGTTTCGGAATGTAGGACTATCTAGGCACACCCACTCATAATTTTGTCTGGGATTTTAGGTTGAATATTGTAAATTTATGAGTAGGTAATATTGTTAGACTTATCATGATTTTAGAAAGTTTCATTCAAATGGTCCTAAAGAAGATTACCGCAACGCAAGCATTGTCATTTACAGATAAAGATAAAATATTTGGTGTCACATATTTGAGTTTTTCTAATTTAGGAAGTTTGAAAATAAAGTTTAGTTTATAATTTAACATTAAAATTATTGTTTTAAAAAGAAAAAATTGTTAATTTTATTAAAAGGCCAAAATTTGAATATCATTGGTTTTTTTGGGGCTGAGAAGTTTGAAAATATTTGGAAAAATGCCATTGCTTATTTTGGGGGCTGACAACAGGAATTTATAAATTTGGATCTTCAATAATTTGAAAATTTAGAAAAATTAGATGCATTATCAAATTTGGTTGTAATATAAAACGTGCAGGTCGTTTAAAGCTGTAATGTATGCACTTTTCATTTTAAAATGTTGTATATGTATTTAATAGCCTTAATATAAATATAGATAATTTTCTGTAAAAATAAAAGCAAAGGTTAAAAGTTTGCAAAATACATTACACATTGGGAGAATATTACTATTTTTTTGTGAAAAATGCTTTTAAGTTTTATCATGCACTAAGCTTCTATGACAATAACTTATCATTCCAGGTATGTACTGGTTGCATAATAATTCTAAAAGGATGAGAAGAAATAATTTGTTCATAACATTGTTTATATATGTATATTGCTTCTAACTGTGGGGGCGAGGAAATGTTTGAATATTTATAGGGTTTTCTAAATGGATTACGATAGCAATTTTTAGGGTTTGAACAACATTGGATAGACATGGTAAAAGTGATAAAGATGAACGTAATTTATCAGTGACGCAGATAGTGTGGCATTTAAAATTTGGCAGCCACTTGCGGCCACTTTTTTTTATCTCAAAGGCCTCTCGTACAGCTGTTTAAGCTAACGGTAGTTCAGAAAGTTTAATGGACTTATTGTTTTGTTCCTAGATAAATTACCATAACTAACAAATTGATATCAAATTGTTGCACGTGAATTGTAGATCAGTTCAGTCCAAACTCCATAGTATGAAGGTGTTGATCAGATTGATGTTATAGGATTAGTAGTATGTTCGTCATCCTGTAAATAATCATATCTGGATATTCTAAACCCAAGCTGTAGTTTGAATAACAACCTAAATAAATTATACATAGCGTTTTTATTCTAAAGTTCAGTCTTTCAGGATGTTTGGTGGACTCAATCTTAGGTAGTTTCAATGAACCTTTATTTTGTGAAAGAAAGATTCGTTGCTGGGTACCGGCATGACATCATGCATTGTCAGTTTGTTCACGTTGGCGTGTTTTCTGGTGTAAACATTATAATTGTCAGAAACCCCTTGTACAGTACAACCTTGCTGGCACAAAATTCTTGAAAAAAAATCCAAAAATCGAAAAGTCAAAATAGCTTGGCTAGGTAAAGAAAAAAAAATGTATTACTACAGTAGGACTGAAAATACGTGTAGTATTTAAAATATGAATACAAAACATAAATAAAAAATGTCACGTGTATATTATACATATATGTAAAAAAAGATAAACATATTGAGCAAACGGAACTTTTTATAAACTTATTAATATAGGTTTCTAATGTATGGTAGTATATGTAATGTATATATGTAAAAAAAATATTATCGTTATATAAGAGACATAATCTGTTTAAACTTCTTCCTCCCTAATATATATTTATTTATAACAAATTAACGGATAATCCATACAGGTCCTGGGCTTCACGTATCAATCATTTCGGATTAGTGAGGTTTTTCTCTAGCCTATTATGCAGTTAAACACAATTGTTTGAGTAACCATGTTCATTCAAAATAGTATGACAATGTGTAATGCAATGCCATATGGAAACCATAATACGCTTTTAAATCATAGCTAATCATTGAGTCGCATATAAGAAAATGCTGATGACCCTTTATTATCCAATTGCTTGGCTAACTCCCTGATGTTTCAGATTAAATAAAGTACTTAGTAAATTTTGACTAGAAATTTAAAGTTTGTGAAACAGTGCAAATTTATTAAGATACTGTTGCATTTTTAAATTTGGTTGTCATTTAAATTATAAAAATAAAATATTGACGTCATGCCTGGATGAGTTGTATAGCCTTTATCATTTTATCTTGTGTTTATCTTGTTTAGTTCTGTAAAACAAGTAGCCTTTGTGCTTTGGTTTAACTAATTCAAATCATGTGAGTTGAATGTGCGTTTACAAAGGTTTGCATGAACATTACTCAGTTCATTTTAAAACAAAAATCAGGAAATGTAAGCATATGCTTTCAGCAATATTAAGGAAATCTGTGCAGCTGGTTATTATCAAGAGTTTTTAAATACTTGTTTAAAATGCGCAAATATAACAAATTATTGCAAGTCTAGACCTAAGTACATGTTTTGTTTAAGGCACTCATTGGTTGGTGGATTTAAGTAGTATAAGAATTGCTCATTCTTGAGGTTTCTAACCCCGGATCATAAGAGTACTATCTGGTTGGACCTACTGTACAGAGATGGTAGTTACTATATGATTCTTCGAATTTTATTTCCAACATCACCACTGAGTCTTGTCATATTGATCGCCTGCATCTGTTCACCCTGAGCGAAATCATTTCGACTTTTCCAGTTGCTATGCAACCATGCAGTCTCTCCAGAATTGAGTCACAGGTCCAAAAGATGCAGCATATTGCAGGGAAAACAGCATTCTGCTGGTTTGATTGCTGTAAAAAAAGGTGATAATAGGTCTTGAGTAATTGCAGTCAGCATCGACGAAAATATGTACGTAGCTGGTTTACCAAAATAACCAACAGTGATTTTTGTTCAAATTGAATGAAATGGCGTCAGAGTAGTTAGTGCTTCTGGTTCAAGTACTCGCACTGCGGCGTATGATATTCTGTGCCTTATCCTATTTTCGTCGGATTTTGCCTTGCAAAAAATATACGGCAGTCATGATGGCGCTATCATTCCTCGTTTTAGGTAAGTATTTTGTCGTTTGCTTTAAATGTGTACCCTGAGAGAAAACCCAATTCATTTACTGCAATTGTTGGGAATACTCTGGCATTAAATGATTTAGGAGAAAAAAATATACTGTGCACTGAAACTGAAAATAAGAGCACTTGCTAGACTGTCGTCATATTTGATGGTATGCAGTAGGAAGACCACCAAAGAGCTTTAATAGGCGTACATGGCGTTTTTTTTTTTATTACATTGCGTGCATCAATGGCTTGAACTAGATTTGAGTTATGATGATTATGTAATTTCCAATTAAAATAAAAATTAATGATAATCTTATGCTTGATTGATGGTGGTTGCCACAATGTCGTTAGGCAATGCAATTGATCTCATCAAATTGTTATCTTAATTTTTCCATTTGTGAATTATAAGTTGGCATTTTAAGCACAATTAACCTATATGTAAAGGCTAAACAAGCTATTAATTTTTTTTTTGCTGAACAATTGGTTTACTTTTTTTGTGTTTATATCTTAAAATATTGGATTGTGCCAAATGTAACAATAAATTATCTCTAGTAAGGACAATGTTGAGTTCTTGGTATTGGCTGATGCAAGAGAGATGAAGTATTTACATGTGCTAACAAATATGCATTTACTTTTATGGTAATTTTTGGTAACATTGAAGTACACCTTAAGGAATTGTAGGTTTTCAGTGGTATATAACATAGTTTTCATTTAAACATGACGTTTTTTCTTTTATTTCATAATCATGTGTAGGAAACATCATCATCATCTTCGTCATCATTATTAATAGGGATGTTTGAGGGAAATACACTTTAACCAATTGATAATCAGGATGTGCTTGTCAATTTTTTACAAGGACATATTGAAACAATTGGAAAATAAGAGTAGCCTTCCATGCAACCCTCCAAAACAGTAACAGTCTTAACTTCTAAAACATAACAACACTCATTCCTTTTCCATTATTTGAAACACAATGTGTAATTTTAAATTAAATGTTTCTGCAGAAGTGGGTATTATCTTCTTAATCAATATTAAGTTTTTTTAAGATGGTAAACAGTCTGTTCAAAAATATTATTGCTATTCAGTATATTTATTTTATTAGTTTATCGTACCATAGTCTGTTATATTACATACAGGTGCATTGAGCATCAATTCCACATACCCACTGGCATTGGATCCACCAATACCATTGAATTAGCATATCTGAAGTTCTTGTCTACAAAGGGGGATATGGATGTATTTTATTTTGCAAGTGCATTGCCAACATAATGAAGTAAATGCTTTTCTTTTTTTAAAAAAAGTAAATCTATTTGCATTAGCATTAACTAATGAATCAAGATATCTGAATAAAGGTGATATCAATATTATTGGATTTATTAAAATGGAGGGGATCTATTAATAATATGTGATGGTATACTTTTTTTTTTTTTTTTTTTTTTTGTACAATTATGCCTTGAAGCCTTTAATTTAAAGCTTGGAACTTGGACAGTTAGACTGTGTGGGTACTGTATTCTTTGAGGTCGACATGTGACGAAAAACCAAGGAAAAATTATAATAAATGTCCCATCCATATAATGCTAGTAACATATACAAAGCAGTCCTCAAAAATGGAAAGGAATAACCATCTGTAGAAGGCGTTTCCTCACTCATACTGACTCGCCCTGTACAATCATGTTCACATTCACGGTGTGTTTGCACTTATATGGTTGCTTCACTAGACTTATCATATCCGAGGCTATTACTATGTCTGAGTCATAGAGTCATAAGAGAATTTGGGGACTTATCTATGCCCATTTATATGCTTCGTTGCCATTGCCACATTGATATCACATAGCCCTACAACCCTCTCCTGAAGCAGACCTTTGGTGCCCTCCTGTGCAGTTCACATGAGTGCTTAATAAGGGTGCAGGTGTTCCCCCTGAGCATTCCATTACACTTCCCTTTTACATTAATGCAAGCCCTCACATGAGTCACTTTTGCTACACCATCATAGGAGCCAACCAGTAGCTGTACAGTTATTTTATCCATAAACCATCCCCTACTTGCAATTTTGTCTTTGCATTCAGTTCCATGTCTAAATTTGAAATTGGGATAGTTTTATTAGCTTTCTCCCCTCCCCCTGTCATTTTTTTAATTGGATCTCAATGATGCATTCTTTGCTTTGGTTGAATTAGATAATTGGTAAATATAGTATGTTTTTGCCTCTATATGATAATTTGCCTCTAGTATAAAGGTACATACAATTGCAATAAACTGTATTGGTAACAACTACTATATGGCATAGAATAACATTTTATTTAAATCCATCATCAGCATTCTCACAACCTCGCACTAGAACATGCATGTACTAGGTTTTCACACAGGGTCACAGCTCAGTTCTTAATGCTGGACTATGTTCTACATGCTCGAGCATGTTGATTATATGTTGGTATAAATGTAGATTAAAGGGGTACATTTACGTATAATGGTGGAGCTATTAAATAGCATTTTGTGTTATCAAGCTCAGTGGTTTTATCTTATCAAGGTAGCACTACCATTGCGTTTGTGTACTGTTTTCTTTAACTATTTCCAAAACAATATAAGACGTTTTCTTGTAATTTATCTTGTTTTTATGTGTTACTCCATTTTTGTGTGTCTACTAACAAAAATTAATTGCTAGCTATAAAATATAGAAACCAGGCATAAATCATTTGTCGACTCAAGTGGATTGACAGGCGTGTTCAAATTAGAATTTGTTTATTTTCAGGAGGAGATGAAAGATGGAGTTATCATCCTACGATGAATTACTTCAACAAGTTGAAAGCCTAAAAGCCGAAAATTGTACTCTGCGAAAGGTAATCTCTAATTTTTAGCAGTTTGATTATAGAGCTGGTGCTGTGCATTGCGACTTGTGAATTGTAATGAAGGAAAGATTGATATATGTTGTGACTATTCTTCAGATTAATTTTTTTCATTAGTTTAAAAAAAAATATCATTTCCGAAACATGAATTCATCAATAATTGGATCGATTCTTTCTTGTTTATTTTATTCTTGTTCATGATCCCACTTTGTATGAATCCTACATTTTTTATATTAAGCGACAGCAATAACTATGCATTCAGTAAAAGAAAGCAATTTTAGAATGTTATGCAATCAAGCTTTCATAATGTGTTCAATAGTGAGGCAAATGTTGTAGAAAAACGTATGCCACCATGTTTGGATTATAGCAAGCTAATAGTAAAAAAAATTATTAAAAAAAATCCAAAATATGTATATCAGCTTATCCTTAGTTTTTTTGCATTGAGTTCAAATATTATTGATTTTTATTTATTAGGAACTTGCAGACAACTCAAACCATCTCAATAAGCTTGAGAATGAAGCATCCACCATGAAAGAAGTCCTTTCACACTTACAGGGTACAATGGATGGTAGGCCAGATAGTTTAATGACGGAAAATGATTGTGAAGGTAAGCCACTTATTTTAAGATTTTCCAATTAGGTTGTTATGATAGCCAGATTATTAAAAGTTTAAATATGTTTTTGGATAATTTGATGAGTTTTATTTAAGAGGTAATGGGTTTAATTTGTGCAGTTATGTTATAACATAACAAGAAAATAATGTTCTTTTAATTGGCTACTGCAAGCCCTTGAACAAATGGATGTTTCTTATCGCATCCTTTTCATCCCACTTATATAATTTATATTTTCTCATAGGCGTTCTTGATAACAGGGAAATAAACAGTCACAGCACATGCAGCAGTGAATTAGAAAATGTCAGCAATAGCAACTGGCAGACTCAACTGCTACAATTGGAAAGAGAAAGGTAAATATGATCATCGAAATAGTTGTGTATATGGCGTGACATATCGGCTAAGTGCTTTACATTGGGCATAACACATAAATGTGTAATGAGAAGCGAGTGGCCATTAAAATCCCTTATTTCTACACATGTGTACCATACATTTATAGTAATTAAAATATGCAGTTAGCTTCAGAACTACTTTTTAGTGGTTTTTCTTTATTATGGAATCAATTTTTAAGTATCTATTCCAGAGCGAGAATTGTTCAGGATATTGATGCGGAAGAAAAAGAAAAGCAGTGGTATTTGGTTGGATTGGAAAGGATTAATCATCAATTAATCGAGTTTTCCAATACCAATGGGGTAGGTTTATTTTATTAATCTTAAGTCAATACTGGCATTGCAATAATTTTCGGAAGAGTTGTTTTTAGTGTCAAAAATTAAAAATCTTTAGATTCTTATCTTATTTTGTTTTTAATAGCCAACAGAATTTTAACATTTTGAAAATTTAGTAGAATCCTAGCAGTCGATTCATTCTACATGAAAGTTTATTAAAAACAAGCAGCCTAGTTGCATGACAATTTTGAATTGATGGATTTTGTTATCTCATCTTAATTTAGAAAATCTTTTCTTCTCTCAGTTTGCAGAACATAAAGATGTAGTACTTCAAAAACAGTTAGAACAAGATGCAGATGCTTTACAAGAGGCAATGCAGCAGAAGCTTGGCTCTCGTGGTGAAATGCAAAGGAGAGAGGAGGCTCGATTTCATAGCATATGCCTCATCGACAAAGAAATTGAGAAGCTATTTCCCGAGGAACATCGGGTAATTTGGCCAAATTGCTTTTATAATTCAAGAAAGTGTTCACCCTAACATTGTTTATTTTGTTACTCTTTAATTGTGATTGTATTGTAGTTTTAAGTACTTGTTTTGTTGAATTACACAATTATTACTTTAAGAACGGTTTAAGAAAAAAAAGTTATAATTGTATTATACTTGGTTTTAGGAGAGTTTGAGCAAATTTTTCAATGGACACTTGGCAAAAGACAGAAATGGAGGCTACTCAGATTTTCAGGTGAAGTCAGTGCATGTGTGTTAATTTAGGACTGAAAATACTTCTTTTGCATGCTCACCATTTTTGCCCAGTAATTTGATTCATAATCTTATATTTTCATGTTTATAGAATGATTTTCCTAAAGGGAAAAATCTTGATGCAGAGTTGTCATCTAAAATGACAACTAGTGGAACTCAAACTGTTGGCAGATTTTCTACAGAATCCCTTTCACCACCTCCTCCACCTGGAGGTGATTTAGGGAATTTATCATCTATTTACCACGGAACATGGCCAGTTGATAAAGGTTATACAATTAAATCTGCTTAATTTCATTTATTTGCTTTTGCATCAAGAACCTGCTTATCAAGTTTGTTATATCACATCAATATTGCAGTCCTCTGGCATAGTGGTCCAAGTAGCCTTGGTGGTAACAACAGCATACACAGTTTTCATGCTCAAGACAGCGGTAGTGTGACCAGCTTTAAGTCTAGTGTGGCTCCTAGCTACCGAACCAGGTCAAACAATCAGCAATTGGGAACTAAAGTAATGCAGTGTTTCTCTTATATTCTGATCACACACAAATTCATTAATATTGGAATATTTAATACATTGTTTGTATTTTTTTGCTGATTTTAAAGGTTGAGATGGTTTATTCATTGCTTTCCATGCTGGGATCTCATGACAAAGATGATATGAGCAGGAAGCTCCTAAACATGTCAAGTTCTGTGGACAGTTGCATTGCAATGAGGCAGTCTGGTAATTATTGTCTTTTTTGAAATGTATCCACAATTATTCTTGTTTCTTGTATTCTTGTTTGATATCAATAACTGATTTTTATCGAAATCAAGCAAATTTTTCACTAAAAAATGGTCTACTTTAATTTAGGGTGTTTGCCTCTACTAATCGAATTGCTCCATGGAGACGACAAAGATGGTATTACGGAAAAGAGGCGTCCATCGCGTGATACTAGGCGTAGGGCAAGTCAGGCCCTTCACAATATTGTGCACTCTCATCCTGATGACAAAAGAGGCAGAAGAGAAGCCAGGGTCCTCAGGTTATTGGAACAGATTCGGGAATATTGTAATTCCTTACGAGATTCTGATTCTGGCAGTGATGAAGAACAGCCCAGCCCCGATGGAGGTATATATACAAAATTGGAATTGTGGTAGTAGGGTCTACAGTTCGAAAATTGTGAATTTTTTTGGAATCCTATAACAGTTACGTTCGTTATTAAGAAAAATTCCTTATAATAGTCCTTTCTTTCTTTCAATTAGCTAATTCTGATCAGCATCCTGTTCCAGCCATGGCGATGGTAATGAAGTTATCCTTTGATGAAGAGCATAGGCATGCAATGTGTCAATTAGGCAAGTATTTTAATAATCAGAAATGTGATATTTTTTTTTTTTTTTAAATAGCTGAATTTTTCCAATCTTGTTTTTGTGTGTTGCTAGGTGGTCTGCAAACGATTGCAGAGCTTGTCCAAATTGATTACGAAAACCATGGTAACATGAATGATCAATACTGCATCACATTGAGGCGTTATGCTGGAATGGCACTGACAAATTTAACATTTGGTGATGGAACAAACAAGGCTTTACTGTGTTCCTTGAGGTCTTTCATGAGGGCTTTGGTATCTCAATTGCATTCTCCAAGCGAAGATCTGAGACAAGTAATACATTTTAGTTATGATTTATGTTATATTTACATTACCAAAATATGTCTTCTGTGATTATTTTCAGTTGCAGAAATCTTAATTTATCCTCCTTACTGTATGGCATTTATTTTCTGATGTTTTAGAAACGAACTATTTGAAATTATCATAAAATTGAGTATTTTTCTCGAACAAAAAAACTTTCTATTTACTCTTTTCCCCTTTCACTGAATTATTTTTTGTGATAGTTTAATATCTGAAACTCTTTGTAAACTGACAAAGTTAAAAGTAGCTAATTTATGTAATTTTTCAAACTTTCTAGGTGATTGCTAGCGTTTTGCGTAATCTGTCTTGGAGAGCTGACCCAGCAAGCAAAAAAACGTTAAGGGAAGTTGGAACTGTAGCAACGTTAATGAAGGCATCCATGGAAGCTAAAAAAGAATCTACAATGAAAAGTATTTTATCTGCTCTTTGGAATTTATCTGCTCATTGTAGCATCAACAAAGCTGACATTTGTGATGTGGATGGTGCATTAGCATTCCTAGTTGGCACCTTGACTTACAAGAGTCCATCGAAAACCCACGCTATCATAGAAAATGGTGGTGGAATTTTAAGAAACATTTCTAGTCACATTGCAGTTAGAGAAGAGTATCGGGCAACGCTTCGTAAGCATAATTGCCTACAGATTTTGCTTCAGCATTTGCGCTCTCCAAGTTTGACTATTGTCAGCAATGCCTGTGGAACACTTTGGAATCTCTCAGCACGGTGTACAGAGGATCAGGAAACATTGTGGGATATGGGGGCGGTGGGCATGCTTCGAAACTTGGTGAATTCAAAACATAAGATGATTTCCATGGGGAGCTCAGCCGCTTTAAAGAACTTACTGGCTGCTAAGCCTGGTGGCCTTGCAGCAGCAGCCGACAAAAACAAAACTGGAGCACCTTCATTGCTTGTTCGAAAACAAAAGTTTTTAGAAGCTGAATTGGATCAGAGCTTATCAGAAACGTGCGAAAATCTTGACAGCCCAAAAACCAGTCCTACTCATCATAGGTCAGAAGTCGAGCCAAAATATGGAAACCCCAAAAATAACCAAAATCAGGCATTGCAAAAGGATTGTAATCCTGCACTTGCCCCATATCAACTTCATGGGCGCATGTATCACAGCGTAGGGGGTCAGTTGCCTCCTAAGCACATCCCAAGGTCCGAAAGCAAGGAAAGTATCGTGAGCACTCAGTCCGATTCGTCGCACGACCGCTTGCGAAATTTGAACATTTTGTTGCGTAACAGGCAAGCACAATTCCAGGAACAAACAGATCCAGACTCTCCAACCCCTGCTCTGAGTGCTCCAGCTGGTGTTTTGGAAAGCAGAATTCAGTATGTGATGCAAGAAGTTACCAGACAGATTGCTTTGGAGAAAAACGAAATGATTCAAAGTGATTGCGGAGCACGTGTGTCTTACTTGAAATCTGCCTCGTCCAAATCCCCACCTGATTCAACGCTTTCAATTAAGACTCCCAAATTTGTGCGTACTACTAACAATAACAGTGAAACCATTAACCAGATTTCGCGCAATGCCATACTTGACAAATATAGCAACCTCACGTCTATGATTGAAAATCTTAGCCTGGAAGATGGCGAAAACAGTGACCAGCCTGTGAATTACAGTTTGAAATATTCGGAAGAAGCTGATCACTGCCTAGAAAATAAAATTTTGGAAGCCGATTCGGAAACGCCGTTAGCACCAAAAGTCGATAACTGCAAAACTGAGGAGCAAAAGAAAGATCTCAATCGAAATGCACTAAAACCCAATTACGTCAAGTCGGCTGTACAGGCCAATATAGACTGGCAAGAGTCGCTCGGTAAACAGCAAGCTGCTTTTAAGCTTAATTCCAATCAGACGATGTACAGCCACTATGCGGAAACAGATCTGGACGATCCAGACCAGCCTACAAATTACAGCTTATTGTATACGGAAGATACAGACACGACCGATAATTTTTGCCCACCAGCCCCAGAAGATGAACGGCCATACTTCACACAGGAATACACAGCAAAAGGACCTTCGATGCATGATGACACCCTTATGAGTTATTGTACGGAAGACACGCCGCTCAACTTTTCGACGGCAACATCACTCTCTGACCTAAGAGAAATTAAGGGTGATATTAATTTAGACATAGATGACTTGAGTGAGGAAAAATGCAACGAAGTTGACCAGAAAGAAAGCAACGGTAATGAAGAATTCCTTGATAAGAACAATGATTCTAAAGTCAGTGAAAGCTGCAGCTTGTTGGCTGAAAAGGGCTCGGATGTTGGAGAAAGCAACGAAACACAAATTAATTCATTTACTGATAAAGCTGTATCCTACTGTGTTGAGGGGACACCGGTTTGCTTTTCGCGTGTTAGTTCATTGAGCAGCATACACAGCAATGACGATGATGTTGACGAGCTACAAGAATTACCTCAACCTGAAATTAAAGAACAGAGCCTTACCCAGAGAAACTCTGCCTCTATAAATGACAGTAACGTGAATTTAGATGACGAACCAAAACAACACGAAGTTGACAAAGTCGTCAGTTTTGAACAGAATTTTGAAGCCGAAAGTGCGGTGGACAAAACTAGGCCAATCATGGTTATTGGAAAGGCAGATGGCAAATCCGCAACCAACAACAGTGAAGGTAACTGAATTTAATAACTCATTTAATTTAAAAATTGAATTTGCCGATACTTTTTATATGACCTAAAAAGCACTTCTATAATTTGAATATTGATGTTTTTCCATTTGTAGTAACCAAACTGCAGTTTTTAATAACTGTATTAATTGGAATTCAACAATTAATTATTGAGGAATTTATATTGCATTTAGCAGATAAAAAAAATAATTTCGTTTTTGGAATCTTTAAGTTGATCTGTTGTAGCGCACTGTTGCAAGACAATGAACTATTTTAGTAGTTTTGATTTGATGATGTCGTTTGTTTAATTTTAGCTAAAACAGTAACATTTGGCGAAGACCATTATGCTGAGGAAACTCCACTCATGTTTTCAAGGTGCAGCTCTTTAGGATCCCTTAGCAGCTTTGATCAGCACTCCATTCATGACGATCACAGTTCAGTTATAAGCGATTTCAGGTAATTATTTGCATAATGCGGTTAAATTTAAGTTCTAGTTAAAGATATTTTAAACACTATAATTGTTATATCCACAGTCGCCGTGCGAGTGAAGTTGTTTCTCCCAGTGATTTACCCGATTCACCGGGGCAAACCCGACCTTCCAGCCCTCGTTTTAATGAAGCTCAACAACCATTCCCAACAAAAAGCAATACTAAGGACACCGCAAAGCCAAGCAGCGTGCAGACTTCACCTATTCCAGAACCGAAGAGTGCACCTAGCACAAAGCCATGCATTAATGACTTTGAAGATACACCTCATGTTTTTGCTGAAGAAGGGACACCTTTGCGGTTTTCTCAAGCAACTAGTTTAAGTTCATTGGCATTGTGTTATGAAACATCGGATGACAACGAGGAATCACATAAACAGGACGGTGCGGATTTGGAAAGCTGCGGCAGCCATGAAGACAAACAGTCTTCACCTGATGTCTCCGATTCTGCGGAATACCAGGTATAGAATGCATTCCTTTAAAATTATTTTTCTTGTTTAGAGTAAATTGTTGTGGCCCCTAAAATACACAAGAAAATTTTTTTAATGAAAAGTTGGAATTGAACAAATGTCACGAAAAGCTGCAAGACGTTCCCATTATTATTTGAGTTGTAACATGAAACTTAATTTGTAAAAAATCTACCCCAAGACTTAAAAAATGCCAGGTTTAACAATTGTAAAAATGGTAAGGGAAGGTTTAAGGTTTCTTTGTTGTGGAATGATTTTTCAAAATAGTAACTTGCATGGAAACTATGAACTACTAGCCAACTAGTTCTACATAGTTGTCATCATTATTACTTCTACAATGTGTTTCAATTTTCGTTTTTTTTATGATTAAAGGTTGTGGATAAATGTTCACCTGATGGTGAATCTCAGGATCATGTCAATGATGGAAATTCTGACCATCTTTCCGAAGGTGAAGATAATGAAGAGGACCTTTTGGTAGCTTGCATTAATTCTGCAATGCCCAATAACACAAGGCACGGAAAGCATAAGCATAACAATACTAAGCTGTACAGCAGAATAAATGTATTAAGTGGTAGCAGTGCACGGATGACGAGAGCTGCTGGTAGCGGCATTCCTGTAAAAGCCAGTAATTTAAAAGTTGGCTATGGAGGCATTTCGCTTCACCCATCTAATAGCACATCTATGTCTGGTGGTGCTGGCGCTGCAATGGCACCGAGTAAAGCTTTAAACAAGCCACCATTGTCGTGCACTGAAGACCTTTCATCCAGTGACCAGATGAGTAAATGCAGCTGCAAGACAGATTCAAGTAATGGACGAGACAGTAACTCAGACACCAGCTCAGTATTTGACGATGACAATGATAACATTTTAGCACAGTGCATCCAGTCAGGCATGCCGAAAGCTTCACCATCAACTTGCAGCACCAACGGCAATGCCAAACATGCTGTTAATCTTCTGAACCATCAAGCAGAAACTACGGACAAGCAAGGGTATCACAAAACCCATTTCTGTCACGCATATTCCGGATCCTCCTCTAAAGAGACTAAACAGAATTTACCTTACAGACACCATACAGTGACCTGTAACCAAGATGCCGTGACAACCTATGCAGTGGAAGGTACGCCGGCAAATTTCTCTACAGCGACTTCACTGAGCGATCTGACGATCGATTCGGTCAGTGACACCCCTCCGGAACAACATCATTCGGATTGGTCGGCGAGCAAACATCTTCCACGATCCCGCTTTGTGACAGGCGCTGAAATGAAGTTTAACGATTTGTCAACGAGCAAGAACCTGCAATCCAGCTATTCATCGGAGATTACCAAGGTTAACAAGACTTGTGATGGCGAAGTTGGCAATAAAGCTAACGCAAGTAAGTGTTCAATTGATGGTTCCTTGAAATAAAAAATATCTTCTGTAATTCATTTTTTTCAAGAATATTTTATTAAAAATAATTATTTATTCTTCCACAGGCTCAAGTCATTCGGAAATCAAGCATTATAATATACCATTAGAAAAGGCCAGCAAGATTTCAAATAACACTTCAACCGAGCATAGCAAGAGGAGTTGTCTTGAGGATGCTACAAAATCTTATGCCGTCGAAAATACTCCCTTGTGCTTGTCTCATGGCTCCTCTTTAAGCTCACTCAGTGGAATTACCCCTGCAGAAGATGCCGAAAGAAGCAATGTTGAGTTTCAACACGAGCAGCACATGAAATTTGAAGTTGAGGATACTCCTGTCTGTTTTTCTAGAAACAGTTCATTGAGTTCTTTAAGCATCGAGTCAATCGGAGTTGAGACGACGCCATTAGAACAGGCGTTGTTGGACGAATGCATAAGTTCTGGCATGCCCAAATGCCGACTGGCTGGAGGGAGCACCGAAAGAAAATCAGTGAGACCCAGGGGAAGCAAATTACCTTGCGCCGTTGGATCAAAGGAAAGACACTCGATACACAGTAGAAGTACCCATAAAATGGATTCAATTTTAGAAAGCGGGCAGAGCGATGCAGAAAACCGAATGAAAAGCAATGAAATTGAAACCGTGCAGGAGCAGAATCTTTCAGAGCCAAAAAACTCGGAAGATGCTGCTGTTGCTGTAAGCACCGACAGCACAGCAGCAAACGACACCAAGACGGAAGACATCACTCTAGGCGTAGAAAGCGAAACCAGCGCAATAAGGAACTTCTCCAAATTTGATCTTGACATCAAACAAATGTATGCTGAAGATAGTCATTTGCAAGAAAACTGTCTCAAAGACGAGGAAAATGAGCAAGCAAACAAGGATGATGCTCATTTACCTCGAACCGACGAGTCAAGCCCGTTAAGTCAAAGCGAAGAAATTATAGGGGGTGCTCTAATTCAATTTGAAGCAACTAAACTTGCAGCAGCTGTAGAAAATGAAGCCACTAAGTCACCTGAAGAAATGGAGCAAAGTCTGGTTAGCCAGTCCTCTGAATTGGTGGATAATGTAAATCCGCCTTCATTGATGGCCGATGTTTTCAGCGACAGCATGCAAAGCAGCGGTCCTTCTGACAGTATTGGAACGCATGACCGCAGAGGCTCCGTGGATGCCAAACGCAATGGACTTGCGCTTGATCAGATGCAGTCGGGCAAGAGCCTTTATTCATCACGCTCAAGAAATGTGCCTGAATTGGTTATGAGGGCCTTGGCCGATATAAATGCTGCTCCTAAGCCACCTTCTATTAATGGTTCCTTGGAAAATTTGAGCATGCGAAGCAGTGTGGTTGGCGACTTTATTGATAATGTGAAACCTCCATCGCTATTGGAAGACGCCGACATGGCATCGAGCACTTACAGTGTTTGCAGCATTGTTTCGGAAGTTGCAGATTCGAAATCTGATAATCTCAGCGCCGACTATAGCTTAGGATCAGACGTGTTCAGATGCTTAAAACCAGTCGTTGCCATGGCTGAATTGTATGCGAGAGATGGCAATCTGGCTGCCAGTCGACACAGCAATTTTTCAATATCAGAAATTATTGAAAACGTTAATCCACCATCCACTTTCTTGGAAATCACTGATACAATGAACGATTGTACAGAAGTTGGAACTCACACGCTGGAGAACAACAATGATACTGACATTGAAGACGATCTGCCAGCCGATCCCGAGCCGTTCAAAATCAGAGGAAGATTCAGTGGGCGTGAAATTGCCTCTCAACAGATGAGCACTTACACCACTCGGCAACAACAAGCATTCTACAACAAAATCAATGCAACGGAGGATAATAGCGATTCATTCGATGATCGAAAAATGTCTGGGGATGGCGAGTTGGACATCACACCCGAAGAAGTACTCGTGTTAAGAGAAGATGCCAATTTGGTGTTAAGCACTTTGAACGAAATACAGTTTCATGATGTCGTTGGGGAGGAGTCCCTAATGGAGGATATGCTCATTGAATATGAAACACTTTCCCTTGTGTCCAATGAATCTGATAGTTCCCGTTCAACTTCTGAGACACGTGACACTTCAGATACTCCTCAATTATCTCCCATCATCAATAGAGGTGCACGCATTGTTAAGCCACTTAACCGGGATGCTGTACGCCAGCATTCGTCTCCAAAAGAAGAAGAGAAAAACGGGCCTAAGCCAATCAGAGGTCGAAGAAGAGCTCTGTACCCTCGTCAACAAGTAATTACTTCATTTACCAGTACTCGCTTTTCGTCACCTAAACCTAAAGAGATGGCTGTTAAACCCACTCGGACATCTGCATTGAGAGCCACGCAAAGTCAGCAAAAGGTTATGTCTGGAGGCCGGCCACAAATAGAAAATGGGGGAAATTGTAGCCCAGTTCAGAAAAGACCTTTGCCGAGAAATGGTTCCCCGCTCGGCAGTAGCGGTGAAATCAAAGTTGTGAGACCGGCAGGTAAAGGAGCACCAATGGGAAATGCTAATGACGAATTTAGGCCAAAGCCACCGATTAAACAGGGCACATTTACGAAAGACAAGCCTTCGCAGCGCAGCCCACCAAAAATTTCTCCCACGAAAACTCGCATTCCAACCTTAGGTGGCTTTAGTTCTGTAGATGGCCAAAAGCCAAACAGCCAAGGAAACGATGAAAGGCCCCCAAGAGGCACCTCGTCACACTCGTCCATAAGAAATCGTTCAAAACTAGGTGCATCAAAAAGCTTGGATGACAGTAATGACTCTAGTACATGTTCTCCTAAAATGACAGGCAAGCTGCTGACTGTTGGTGGTAGTGATAACGAAAAGGGAAAAACCTGGAGCCGAAGGGGTCAAAGTTCATCACCCATTTTGCGGAGTCAGTGTGGCGCTTCGACAACGGTTATCAAGACGACAGCTATTCGCAACTCCCCAAGTTCCCACAGCCTCGGAGGCGGTAAAAAAAGTGCCAATTTGGTGAAAAAGGTTAACGGTCTTTCAGGCTCCTTTAGCGGGGCCAAACGATCGTCTAGCAATGCCAGTTTATGCTCCAATTCGTCTTCCAGCACTACCAATTCACGGAAGAGTTCTGGTGGCAGTTCTGCCAAGAAAGAGACTCAAAGTAAAATTGCTTCCATTTGGAAATCGAGTCCAAAAATGAATGGTGCTGCCAGTGAAACTGCCCAAAGCACCCCCAGGGAAGGCATGAGCCGAAGCTCGACATATGAAACAATTTCAAGTTTTTCCAGCCCAAATTTACCTAGGCACGATATCGAATCTGATGATCCCAAGGCACAGACCAAAAGGAATGCGGAAGCCGTAAATGGGCAGGCCGAACATAAAATGTCCAAAGAGAAAGTTAAAGCACTGGCAGAGGCTCGTCTTCGAAAGTGGGCGGCTCGCAAGGCACGCCAAATGGCTCGGAAAAACGAAGAAGCCCATTCGGATATACTTGGGCAAGAAGACCTGACTAGGGCATCCACTTCTAGCTCTGGTACGGAACCGCATCTGCTCGAAAGCAGCACATCTTCCATGGAATCAGAAGAGAAGAGATGTCCTAGGCTTGGCGATGGTCAAACGGCATTCAATGGTATTAATGGGGACCTCTCCGAGAACGAAGACGGCATTAAAATCCAGGCACCCACAAATAACAATAACAATCCCGTCGAGGTAAAGGGACCCACATCGGCCATCATTTCTCCATTCAACTACACTCCGAGCAACCATATTTCTGGAGCAGCTTTGCGTGCTGGAGGGAAAGCTCATTCACGATCTCTGATACCTACATTGAATCACGTGGTGGTTGCTCCGAGCTTAAGGCAGCGAGAGCCATATGTGCATAATGCGGAAGGCGATAACATCGTGGATCCGAAGCACCCTTGCATGGTAACTATGGTCTAGGCCTATTTATATTTCTTACCAATAGCAAAAGAAACAAAGTCTTGATTTTTTTGTGAGGCAGTCTTTTGCTTTGTAGGAGCCATGTGGCTTATCGAGACCTCTTAACAGCCTCCCGATTTAAGCGAAGATAAGGTAGCTGCCGTATGAATCTACATGCGTGTTTTTGTTTTTTAAGTTCAAGGCAACTAGTCACATTGTTACTGTATTTGCCATTCAGTAGAAGGATAATTCTGTATTGGGAAATTTGTCCAATTTCTGATCACTGTTCATACTTCCTTTGAAAGGAAACTCATTACTAGCTTTTGCCTTGTGTTTATGACATATACATGTACATGTATTTGTCAATGTTGAATTCTGCAAAAATAAATTTGCGATTTCTGAAGAAAGAAAAAATCATTCTTTAGGCAATGCTTAGGAGCGTGCTTATTCAGAAAATAACGTAATTGAAATGGGGCTTGTTTTCACCATATTGTAGCGACTGGTGTTGGTTTCTAGTAAAACCATGATGTATATTTCTTATTCATATGGATGATGTGAAAGGCCAATTATTAATTTAATGTGCAATATGCAAGCAGCTTTCAATTTTTTTTACAAGTATTTTCTTTTGTTTTCTAAAGTTCATCAGTTCTAATTTGAACAAGGAGTCGATGAAAATTGTTTTTTTTTTACATGCCCGCAGCTTCTCTCAAAAGCTTGAAACCATACTTAAGAAAATGAGATTAAAGAATGTGCATAGCTTCAGCCCCTTTTATGATTGTATATAAGAGCTTATATTGATATATGCATTGCCAACCATTCTAACCGGAAAACTGTTCACAATTTCTTCTTGTGCTCAGGCTAAATTTTCCTCTTTTTTTGTCATTTCTGAAACCTTTCTTTTAAAATCAATGACTATTTCATCTGTTTCTAAATTCTGTAGAAAAAAAAAATGAAACTTAAATCAAAAATGACTGACAAATGTTTGTACATATATTTGTTCTCTTATGAGCCTTTTGATCAGGAAGCCATTGCAATTGAGTGTTCATCTTGCATAGAGTCAGTTCTTGAGCATATAAGTAGTTGAGATTCACCCAAAAACGTTAAATGATCGATGACCTTACCTCAGTTTCTATAAGACTGAAATATAACTCCCCTATTTTGGTATCTACTGTCCCAAAGAAATACAAACATCTAAAGGCATTAATGCTTTTATTATGCTAGAACTCTTTGAACTTTTACAAAATCACCTCTGTATTGTTCTGTCCCAGCACAAACGCTGTAGATTATTTCCATATGCATGCATGTTCAAAAGTTTTTTTGTAAGCTTGTGCGCCCTACCCTTTAACGCAAGGACACTAAATGAAAAATTCTGTTGTATTTCTGGAAATATAACCTAAAAATGTATGTGGGACCATCTGGATAATAATCTTGAGCTCGATGGCGTGCTTAGCTATCAAGACTTAAAATGGGTTTTAATAAATGTGAGAGCAAGTGCTTTTTGAGTCATGGGTGAAATTGTCTCTAGGTTGTATTACCAGAATCACTTTTTTTGTTTGAATTAATTCCCTATGCTAACTAATATTCTTCGTGATATTAATGCTGTTTATGCCTATCTTGCAGATATTAATGACGATTAACATGAATATTTAACAACAGGCATGTAAGAATTCCACATTGATAACAAATTGTTTAAATAACCTGCCAGTGGTTTTATGTCTGGGATTCCACAATCTTAACTGATCTATTTTTTTGTGCATGTAATGTTAATTATCCTTTTTTTATTCTAAAATATTGTTTGATGAGGGTGATAGCACACTTTGAACCCTTCAGATAAATCTAAAACTCCTCAAAAATGTTTAAATAAAGTATAAAATAAGTACAATAACGGCCAAGCGTTTTTCTGAAAGAAATTATACTGTTTTGCAAAACCTAGAACTATTTGTATTTGCTGATGACAAAGAATAAAATTCAATAATGTGACCATTTTACCAAAAAGTAAAAGATGTTTTATAAGTAAAATAATCCATCTGATGACTGCAAATGTACTGGTAAGAAGAAAATTCTTACATGCCTGGTAAATTTTTAAGCATAATCGTGTGTATATAATTAATGTTGCTGTTAATTTCCCCATCAGTAGTCATTTAGTGTTTGTATGATTTTTTCCTTGTATGTATACATCTTGTAATCATGTTTTATTTATTGTGATACGAATAGCCTTTTTATTTCAGAAATGCCATTAAAACAACTTTTTGTTCTGACATGATTTAGAAATTTTATGACTAGTTAAGTGACAAAGTTAAGACATGAAATGAAAGTATGCGACACATCTCATCAAACATCTAAATTGCAAGGAATAATGGCCCAGGCCAACGTTAAAAATCAACAAACAAACAAACAAACATCAATAATGGCCCAAATGTCGAGCTAGGTGGGGTAGTGGTAACGCTATCGGCCTTCCATTCGGTAAACCTGAGTTCAATTCTTGGGTCGCCTACCATGACTGTGGTTTTCACGGTTTTCAACAGTTATTTCCAGAAAAATGCCATGATAGTTTCTCTAAAAATCGTGTTCCTTCCTCTCTTCATATCTATTATAAATTATCGAACAATTCAAAAAGGCAAATCCAAAATACTAATACCAATTGCCGGTTGGGTAGCATCAAGCATCAGCATTTGATTTGCCCAAACTTGCAGATAACGACATTTCCTGTGATTATGCATGAATTTTTTTTCCATAATTAACTAGTAACGATAACTACTTGTAAATAGCATTATGGTTTTTGGAAATTCCCTGTATAATTTTTTATCAGAAGGTACTGATGTTTGATGTAAATATTCGATTTTGTTGTGCTTTTGTCATCTATGGCCACTCATAAATTAAGTTCTGATTGTGTAAATTGAGGGAAGTATATAGGTACAACAATTTGATAACTTTTATAGTAACCAAATTGTTTAGGCCTATATTTGTTAATAATTTACATTATACAGCAAGTATGAGAAAAATATTTTTTTATTATAATATATGCTGAAAAAATATTTTTATTCTTTTACTTTAGAACGATTACAAAGTTTATTCTTTTTTAACAAAAATTAAGTAATGATGGCAAGTTACATTTTTGGAATATTTTCCCATTCTTTAACGCGAGCCTTGACAATGCCTTCCCCGTTTGGGGTCCACAAGGTATCCCATTCCTTGATAAGCCTTTCAGGTACACGGGGTAGTGGTGAACCTTTGGTATTTTCTTGTCGTGCCTTGGAATTAGGAGCACGAAAAATGGTGTAACTGAATTTGATAGTAGGTTTTATTTTCATTTTCGGGTCTTCTTGAGCATTGTGAAGAAGATTTTCTGTCTCTGTATAATTGTGATTGCATTTGCCTTCCAATCCTTCTGGATCTTGCCTCAATGCTTGAGTACTGTCTGTTTTTTGGTCATTTGTTGCAAACTGCTCGAATATGTCCTTACAGGTGTTGAATCCGTCAGTGCGACGAAAGCCATAGCTTTGCTTTTGAACAATGGGCAGTATTTCTTCAATTGGATGTGCGTGTTTATCTGTCTCATTGCTGTAAATTCCAATATCCTCTTCCAAGATATTTTTTGGTTGATTGGTTTTACCGTTGACATTCTCCTCACAGTTGTCTTGCAATGTCTCATGTTGTCTTTCCTGTGGATCTAATTTGCTAGTTGTACTCTCGATTCCATGGTTTTCGCTTTCGTTTAATTCACTTCCATTGCCTGGAGTGCTCTGATAATCGAATTTTACATTGTCAGTCTCTTCGACATTGGGCTCAATGATCACGTCGAGGGAATCGGTAGCATTGCTACCTAAATCTTCAACGGATTCTCTGCATGCCATTTCGATATCATCACTTGCATTTAGCTGAATGCCATCCGAGCAATTTTCTTTTGCGGACATATCCCTCTGGACTTCCTCTACATGATCCAACAGAATTGCTGGTTCGGTAAGAGCAGACCAAGCTCTAGGGTCTTGTGGCAATGGCTCTCCTGGCTTCAGATCAATCATTGCATATTCACGTAACAATGTGGTTTTAATTAGCCTTCTTTTCTTTACCAAGCCATGAGGACTCGTATCCAGCTTCTTCAAGAATAGCGTTGGGAATTTATTTTCTCTTTCTTCATCCGAATCATCACTGTCTTGATGGGAAAGAAAGGAATCTACAAGAGGCTTGACAGGTGCTGACGTACCCATCGGTGCGCTGTCAACCCGCACTTCGAAAGGGCTTCCAAATATATGCTGGCCTCTGGAAATAATGGACAACTCGTATAGACCTGCTGATGGAGGTATATAAGTTATAGCAATCTTCTTCGACAAGATTGTATATTCCAGAGGTATGTTGATGATGCGACCGTTTGTTAGGGCGATGATAGATGTGCTGAAGGGGTTGGTGTTCAACTCCTTTTTGCGAGGGGATCGCAGAGTTATTCTTTCTGTGCAGTAATCGTCATTATCCCTGCCCTTTATTTCAATGACGATATCCATGAATTCGAAGGTTTGCATGTAGATATTAAAGCTGGCAGCCCTGCCTTCAGTGGCCATTAGAAGTCCCATTCCTCTGGCAAAACAAGTTGCATGATCCCGTATGCCCTCCTCCCATTTTAACTCGTAGGTCCTGATAGATAAGGGAAGGCAACAGGGTTTGGGATTCATGCCAGAGATAAGTTGGTAGACGGAATGTAGTTTGGACACGAAACCCTGGAGTTTTTTTTCGGTTCCATCATCCATGTTCTGAATTTCAGTAACTGATAATTCCTAAAAAAAATAAAATGCATTGAGTCCATTATTATTTGGATTTGTTCTTAAATTCCTAATCAGGCGTGTGTCATCTAATTGGAGGTAACTATTGACTTACTGAGAATAAACCAAAATGGCATTCAGCTAATCGTAAACCCAACTCGATATTCAAGTATTCTTGTTTTGGATGGAGGACATCATAACGAGGACATGCTCCAGGAGATATACTTTCAATCAGTGCACACAAAACAATGCCATCCTTCCAGTCTTCCTTAAAGTTGTTCACAGTTCGGGTTGTCACTAATGATTGCACCCATTTTAACAGCTGATATTGTTCAGGGGGCTTGAAAAATATCCCTAAACAAACAAACAAAAACCGGATATTTTAATACCCTGGAATAACATACACCAATGTTTAGAAAAAATAAACCAAAAAATGTATTACAAGATGAAGATATATAAATTAATATTTTTATTTAACAAAACAGGATATTTTAAAATAGAACAGGATACTTTTGCTGTATTTTTATTTCCTGGGACATGTGGTTTATCAACCGTTTTTAATGAAGAATAAATTTGCAAAATGTATGCAATTTTTCGTTGCAAAAACAAATTAAAAATACTTGCATTTTTCACGCTGTTGTATCCATATTTGCAATTTGTTCCATGCGTTATACAATAATCTGTACACGCCACTGTTTGCAAGTGGAGCCAATAACTTGCTCATCCATTGCCAGGTGACAGCAACATAAGGCAAGCTAGTCTGCGTGACTTTATTCCAATTTATGATTTCTTCTTCTGTAAATAAAATAATGCAGAGATTTATTATTTTTTTTTCTAATTTTCAACCTTTATTAGTAGCAGATTAAATTCAAATGATCCTTATTCAACTTCATTAACAGCTGCTAATACAGGGGATAAAATACCTTTAATGCAGACAAAATTGCGTTTTTACCATATAAAATTTTTATTTTTTTTACCTTTAAAAAATTGCGATTTTGTCTTAGAAAATTTACGTTTTTACTTTAGAAAATTTGCGTTTTTACTTTAGAAAATTTGCGTTTTTACCTTAGATAAACCACACTTTTAATGATAAAAAAATCCATTTTCAGAGCAGAAAAATCGCACTTGAAATACAAAAGTGAAATTCACCTTTTGTATTTTTCCGATTCAGCTTAAAATTTCGAATTTCGGGGGAGGGGGGAATTATCCCCAATATCTCTTCTTTTCTGTCTCCCCTTCCCCCGCCTTCATATATACGACCTTGATGTAAACGAAATTAATAATAATAATAGTATAATTACTTTATTCAAGAAAAGTACGCCACAATCGTATCTAAAGAAGAGGGAGGGGATTTTGATTCTTAGATTAAGGTCAAATAAGGTGTCTAATAGGTGCCTTCCAATATGTGGCTGATCAGCCTTAGCTGGCTGGAATGTCATAGGTGTACTTCTGTAGCATATCAGCTGCCTAAAGCCGGCTCTCCACGAACACGTACGTTATATACAAGTATTTACACACATATGCAAAAAAGTTTGCCTCCGGGTTTATTTCACCCGCCATTTTGAAATATATGTAAATATCAAAATTGTGCACCTATTAAATGTCTTTAATTGCTGTACAATTTTGATATTTGCATATATTTACAAAATGGCGGCTGAAACAAACCCGGAGGGCAAACTGTTTTGCATATACTATATGTTTGTAAAAACGTGTTTATACGTACATGTACGTCTTGGTGGAGAGCCGGCTTTAGGCCATTAAGCCACCTCGATTTTCATCGCTAATTATGCAATTTGTCCTTGAAATCAACTTTTATCTGGGGTCAACAATAATTATTCAAAAATGGTAATCAAATTTTGCAATCTTCACATTCCAAGTATCGAACACTTCCATTTGTCTGGATTTAAGCTCTTTGTTCACATGCATGCAATGAAAGAAGCAGTTTGAATACTACAATCAACGGATTTTATATTTTTAGTGAATCTATAACGAATTCTCGAAATGGATCATTTTTTGAAACCATAATTTTGAAGTTTAGTCGCTTATTTTTTATTTTTTTTTAATTTTCGATTGTTTAATCCTGTACGACCATTCCAACTTCTGTGTAGTAATTCGGTCACATTTCGGTGTTAAATCCAGTTTCGTGTCACCTTTATAGAGGTGCGGACATTCATAATCGTCATTAAAAAGTTCACATTTTTATGGAATTTGAACTAATAGTTTAAATGTAGTGCTTAGTAAACTTTTAGGAAGTGCGTCGTGAAAAATCAAATTTCGTAAAATGAACAACAATTCGACCTGACATCGGACCATTTTTAGTAACTGGATCGCATAAGCAAAAAAAACATGATTGATCAAGATTAAAGGTAAGAACGAAATGTCCTTATTTAATTTCTTTAAGGTTTGCGTACTTTTATGTCTTAACATTTTTAAAAAAAATCTATACATATTTTTAGTATTCTTATTTTACAACATGTACAGCATATGTTAGGTTCCTTACCTTTGTTAACTTTTTTAGACCCGGTCACAGATTGGCGATGTCTTTTATTATAAACTTCTAACAACATTTTGAAATTTTAAACTTTTACTGGGATGTACACGTATAGATTTAAATTGATATTATCTAATAGCCACGTCCAAAAGGAGCAATATGCCCACATGTACTCCTTCATCCAAGATGCTCTTCGCACTACTAACTGTTGTTGATTTTGCTCGGTTTTTGATGAGAGGATTGTTTGGTCTCGGATTTTTCATGTGTGACGAATGAACTATACATATGAACGGTTAAATCGCATCACTTCATGCATTACCTAAAGCTACGTATCCACCAAGAGAAAAAAAACATACACACCAAACATACACAAAAAACACTAGAACAATGTTTTCAG
>JAQGBW010000304.1:0-48140 GCA_034698625.1 Julus scanicus | reverse complement strand
AATCATAAAAAGGTTATTTGTTAATGGAATTTAATAAAAATGTGTACAAATATTGTTTTTCTCTTTACTTTCGAATTTCCCTCGTTCAGGTTCTTTTTTAATGGAATTTTTGTGCTTCATTCGAATTTTGTCTTTCAAAATGGCGTTCACTGAAGAAGAAAGAACCACGATAGGTTTATTGCGTAAAATGAAAACTTACAGTGCTAGCCAATTTTTGAAACTGTTTCCGGAGAAAGGTGCTAACTTTGAACATAAATTTAAATAAGAATTTTTTTTGTATCCTATTTAAGTACTCATGTACACATTTTCAATAAATTCCATTAACAAATAGCCATTTTATGACTTTTATAAAGTTAGCTTACTTTTTATTGACCCACCCTGTATATATATTTTATACTGTTATATGTTTTCTTAGATTACTCCGAATTAAAAAAAAAAATTCAAAATATTCCCAAAAATATCACCAAATGTATGTTAGAGCTAATAAGGGGCCATTCAAAAAGTACGTCCCCAAAATTCCTTCAAAAATTGACCCTGCCCTATCCCCTATCCACACGCTATCCATCTAACTCCAGAACCCTCCTTCCTCCATCACAGAAGTCCTTATTTTTATTTATTTATTATTTTTTTTGTGTGAAAAGTAGGGTGTCCAGAAAATGTGATGGCCCATGCTATAAATTTCCAAGCACACGTTTCGTTGACAATTCCACGACATTTTTTCAGATTTTTCTGATTAATGGAACTTTCCTGACCTCAAAGGGAAACTCAATCATAAAGTTAGAATACAGCACAAATGTTGGCATAATACCCAACTTCCAAAAGATTTTATAAATTTAAAGTACATTTGAGACATGGGACACATTTCTTGTGGTGTAACTTTCCACTTTCACTGATCTTTTAAAACTTAATTAACCAGAAAATCTAAAAACTGAAAAATACCATCATTAGTGGACGTCCATAATGGCTTCTCCCTTCTGACCACGTGGTGTCCACATTCCAGCAAACATAACAATATTCGAGTAACAAGTATTTTAAATATCTAACATATAAGCATCAGTGTGCTTGGGATTGGTGAAAATCTAGTAAACAAATTGTGCTTCCATAAGCTGGTCAACCACATCGAATTTGGAATTGAAATGTTTTCAAAACAGTATGTATACATGTTTTATTTTCCAGAAGTTTATAAGACTACTTCAATTTCACCATTTTGGCAAATGCAGCGATTACAGACACCTTGAATCGTATAAATCACGATTACATTCATGAAGCGAAGTGCTTGAAAGCAGAGTTTTACGAGAAAATAGCTGGTTGTTTCAACCAACCGAAAAGACAATAGCTTTTAAAATAACAAAGCTGCATATAAGCAGTGCAAACAACGAGCATTTCATTTCATTTCAAAATGGATAAAATAAAGACTGGAGTGTAGAGAGTAATACACAAATTTAATGAATTGATAATACACTGCTCAGGTCACTGCACCAGCTAGAAGTTGAGCAGTGATAGTGAACTGACAAGATTTTTCTGGCTTTTGTGGAATGGCACTTATCGATCAATAATTAGTCTATAAATCGCCTATTATGTTTAAGCACGTTTTCCATGACCATATATGGCAGCATTCTTAAAACATGAGACATATCATTTGCATTGAACTAACATGTTTTAGAATAACAGAAACATTGAATTTAGGTGGGAATTAATAGGAACATATACTATACCAATTTAATTTATTCATGGCCTCATTGCGCCGATATTTTGATACATATTCAGCCTTCAGAATACAGTGGAGCCTCGGTTTACGTCTTTGTTAACGAACACCATTTGTTGTTTCGCTTTATGAACGATGCTTCAGTTTAAGAACACATTTCTCAGGACCACCGATCAAAGGTCCGAGTTTCCGCAACTGTTTTACTAGTTTCAGCAGCATCTTTGTTACTAAATACAGGTAATATCAAAAATGTTATAATTTCCAAGGATTTTAAATTAAAATCGATATTAGTTTCAAAGATAGCCCTAATTGCAAATATGGCAAAAGTTCGTCTCTTGTTTTTTCCACGCCAATTGCAGATGAAATGGATGACAATCCATCGATGACGCCGATTTCAGACTTAAATCATTTAATTAACAACAGAATAAAGTAGAATAATACACATTTTCCTAATGGAAGCAATGTTTGTTAAAAGTAAATTTCTTAAACAGAATCTGCAAAATGAACTTGATTCGCTGCAACGACACCACGTGGGTGTCTTTATTTGCTATAATGTTAGAAATCATGGATGTATATATTAAACTGCTTTCTTCTAATATTACTGATATATTTATTTCCTTTCTGCATTATTTCCACACATATAGCCATAACATGTTAACAAAAATTTCTAGGACAAAGAACGCATTATTTGGATTTACATTAATTGCAATGGGAAAAATTGATTCGGATTACGAAATTTCCGGTTCACGAACAGGGTTGAGGAACGGATTAAGTTCGTAAACCGAGGTCCCACAGTACTTGTAAGTTTTTGCTCATACTACAACGTAAGTATGAACATATTCGACTTGTAACCATTTCACTGAACTTAATTAATCAAAAGACGCATATCTAGGACCCATGTTATTTTTTCTTAAACGTGAACATAGAGTATGAAACCACATCGATAAACAGCCAAGAATAAATATAAAAAAGCAGCCGCAACTAAGACTCTCTCCTTTCGCTGCAATGGGATTTCAAGAATCGCACGTGACCTGGCAAATGTGACATGGCAGATATGCCTTTTGAGTGTTACACAGACATCGTGTCCATATACTGCTGTTTTTTTACGTACACGGTTGCTTGGATAAATGTTTCAAACGATTTATCGTCCAAATCTGGATGTGGATTAGACAATTTCTGACAAGATAGAAGTATCGAGAAGAAAAATGAAAGACGATGAAAAGCAAGAAAAAAGAAAATGACATTGGACACTAAATGTATCTCAAAGGCAGAGAAATAGGATAAAAAAAACTGCGACGGCTAGGACGACGTAAAAATGCTAGCAAAGTCGAGCAAAGGCAAGAAATTCGGTTTATTTCCAGCCATTCAACTCGAAATGGGATTTTCCCATGAGTTAACACTCTTTCGCAATTTAACGTCAGGCTTTGAACGGCTCAAAATATCACTCAGTTTGTAAGTCTGGTAATAAATCACACCTATGTATATCCACTATATATCCATAATGAAAAATATCGCCAAATTAAAAGGCACCGATGTATTAAAAGTTAATTGCTGTTTCTGTAATCTTAACATAAGCCAGGAGAGTCGTTATGGACCTTGGCACTTAATTGTATAGGATCCAAACAAAGATGTTATATTTTATCAAGGGAATTACTGGACTTAACCCTCAACCACTATTCTCATTTCGTGAAAACAGATCCACTATCCTGGGGTCCCAAAAGACCCCAAATTTAAAAAAATTTTAAATATAAAAAATATGCTTTTAATACTTTTAAACACTTGAATTATATATTTAAACATGACTTACATATCAGCTAACATTTGTTATTTATTTATTTTTTTTGGCATATATATTGTCAGAAATTGTTTAAAAAATAAGAAAACATGGTACAAATATGGTATGGCTTCGGAAAAGTGACTTTTTTAGCAAGTTATCTTTGGAAAAAAAATTTTTTCTCGTTATATACACAATAACATATAACTTAGTGCAAACTTAGGGTCTTTTGAGACCCCAAATTGCAAAAAATTGCCTATATTATAGAAAATATAAACCAGATAAACTTGGGCTTCTGTTCACATCAACATCCAAAGGGGTGATCCATAAATTATGTCACACTTTTTTTGCCTCTTTTTAAACAACCCCCCACCCCTTTGTCACAATTGCCACAAATTTTACTACACCCCATCCATAATGATGTCACAACCCGTCGATTACCTGCCCCCCAATTATTTTTCAATAATTCTATATTCTTCTATAATTTTATCGGGAAGAAAGTTTTAGGTCACTACAGGGCCCAAATCTTTTTTCCCGAAATTTCAAATGTTAAAAAAATTAAAAAAAATTTACCGCATATTTTTTACCGTTTGAAATAAATTTTGATTGTGTGATGTCACATTACCGAACCACCCCCCACCCCATGGTCACAATTGTCACAAAAAACAAACAAGCCACCCACCCCCCTAGGTGTGACATAATTTTTGAATGGCCCCCAAGCGAGAAATGAAGGTACTGAACGTTTGAAACACGTGCTCCATCTAGCGGATTTTTGAAGATATATGATGCTTGGGGGTCTTTTGAGACCCCACGATAGTGGTTGCGGGTTAATATACCTAAAAGCAATCCCCAAATAGCACATGATACAATTCAGAAACATTTAAACTTTGTCCATACTTAGTTTAATTAGAAATTAGAAAAGAAATCTTAAAATTTAACTAAAATCCTTGTTTTCGGTTATCCGAGGAAAGAACATTAGTCAACATTAACTGTGGTAATCGAGGTTCAACTGTATATCAAAATGATAAATGCAATGGCCTCCACAGGCGACCAAAAACAACAAATAGCAACAATTAAACCGGCACGCAATTAAGAAATTAATTTAAAGCTCAATTTGTTAGAGCAAATGTTCTGACTAATGAGCTTCAGCTTAATACATTCGAGCTTAATACATTTTAGGTGCAGGCACGACATTTTATCATTTGTACCGCACAACAAATTGCCACAATACTGCGACATTCCTCCGCTGTTTACTGTTTATCCTTGGTAAACTCATGAACACTCAAATATTTTAATTAAATTAACGTAGAATTTACTAGATAATTCAAACGAAAATAATTATTTTCAAAAAACCGACCTGAATTAAATAAAATTTTAAAAGGAGAAAAACATTGTTTTATGTATGTAGTATCTAATTTAAAAAAAAATGAAACAAGTTTTAAGTAATGGAAGTACGGTGCCTATATGCACTTTATCAGACTTTCAAAATTGAAAATGGTGCCTTAAACATGGCAATAATTGTATAATGTAAGCTAACATTGATATATAGTATTGTACGACATTAAAAAGTCATAGAAAAGTAGAACCCTTAAACAACTATGAAATGTTCAACTAGGTTTATTAAACTAAACATCAATCAGGTGGTTTTTATTCTTCTGAGTTAGGTTAGGTTATTTTAGTTAACATTTTTTAGTTGTAAATATAAATTTATAAAAATTTAGGTGTAAATCATTAGTTGAACCAAATTTAGGTAAAATTTTTTTACTTATAAAACTTTAGTGGGATTTTTTGTTGTTGATGAAATTTGGTTGAAATTGCATGACTCCCTAATATTCACTTCAACAAAGTTAAAATTGATAAGCTTGTTACATAGGCTCAACATCAAAAGCACATGAAATATTGTATACAGAACACATTTTTGACTACTTGAGAAATTTCGTATTTTTAATCATTCTTTCAAATTAAGTGTTTGGAAAAGTTTATGGACAAGTGAGACCCAAACTGAGACAATTGTAAGAAGCATAATAAAAATTAAGTTTATTTTTCCATCGCTCGAAGCATATGGGACCCACGGGGTCGTCGAAAAATAATCGTTGGAGGAGGGTTTGGAGCACGTATAGCACGTTGACGCGCCATCTATTACCGTTATTATTATTATTATTCCTATTGTGTATATTTATTACACATTCGCAGACTGGGAACCCGCCCCGAAGAGAGTTCACAATGAAGTCATTTTGGACAATGAAAGAATGGCTCATGGCGAGAGAGAGAGACATATGAATGGGGGGAGGTATTTAATTTTGCAACACTTTCGTTTAAGAAATATTTGCTACGACTCCATTTTCGCCCATTTGCCATCTCCCCTAAGGACCATCAACGAACGACGATCAATCCTGGGCAACTACACCATTGCACCACTGCCCCAACTGCCACCCCCTGATGAAAACGTTCTACGTTTTACCCAAAAGTGTCATCCTTTTAATAACGTTAATTGCTCTTGGCTGGCATGGGTGGAGTCGTGGCAATTTCCACCTTGGCTATCATCATCATTATTATTATTATTGCACTTTCGTTCATTACAATCGTTATCGTGTGACGAAAGCTGTGTAAAAGCTAGGTCTCTTCGGAACGAGTATCAGGTGAGGCATTTTTCAAAAAAAAAAAAAAAACTCAACCAAAAATTATGACGAAAAAGTAATAATGAAAAGACCCCGGAGTTGTTAATCTCGTTTTTTGGCCAACCTTCTCGTACATCGTTTAGATATTGTTGCGACTAAAATTCCCTTTATGGTACATCTATCAAACTAAAGTCAAGAGGGAAAATGGCAAATAGTCGTGGCATTAACTTCAACTCCCACAATGCCACCAGTCAACCAATTGACGGCTTTTGGAGACGAAACAAGAATTTAAAAGCAGACTCATTTAGACGTAATGGTTAGACATTACAACTTTTCCCCGAACTAATAAAAAGCGAAAACTTGCCTAATAGCAGACGCCTCTTTTGCCGGAGACATATCCATAACGATGCGATGGAAGAATTAATATACCGTAAAGCAAATGTAATGGGACAGTGTTATTAATAATTCCATCCTAAACGTCATAAAAGCGAGCTGGACCAAGTCCCAGCTGCCAGCATAATGCCCTATCGCATTACGAGCTAAATGGAAGATTTGCCATCGTGCTATAAACCACCAATTAGGATATTTTTCAGGGCTTGCATTTTTAATAAAGTAAGCGCCAAGATAAATATGCTAATAAGATTGATGCACGCTGTCAAACATTTGAATAAGTCCCTGAAAATACATTAGCTTGGGTTTTTTAGATACACATGGATAATAGGAGCGTTTGTTTCGTCTCAGTGCTTTTAGGAATTTCGTTGTTCTTTGTTTGGAATTATAAAAAATAGCAATTCAGACATAACTTATTGTTGAATTCAGTTTATTTGGGAAGTTATAACAACATCAAAACATATTAGAGGGATCTGTAGGGAAGAGTGGGTGGGAATGGGCCATTTTTTTACCTTTTTATTTTTTTTAAAAATAAATCAAACCATTAAACACAACAAATTTTATTCACAAATATACTTTATACTATTGTGAATATAGTGCACGGTGTTTGAAATATTTTCTTATTACTAATATAAAAAAAATAATTGAAATTAAACTACACTCTATAGTGTCCCATTTCTCCTGTGCTATTTATTTATTTGCAACAATAGGAACACACTAACTTTTAGCAAGATTTTTTTTGTACAAAAACTAATGAACTATTGAAAATTACCTAACATCGATGCAAAATGTGTAGATTTACCGCAATTTTGATCTTCCTCCACACAGAAAAGTCTGTGGAAGCTTCAGAAAGACATCAACTTTTGTAACCATGTTTATGACTCGTGTATCAGTAAATTAAAACTCACGGTATTCTCCTTTCTTCGCAAAAAATACATTTCAGCTTCTTCGAATTCATACCCACATTATTTTTCTTGGCAAATCTCACCGACACAAAATCACCAGCTTTAACATCAAACAAAAAAAGAACTATTTGCACGTGCGACCTCCTGCATGTGCTAAAGTTCTAAAAGCAAAAATGCATTGAATTCCAGCAACAGGGATGTCCCATTCCTCCTGCACTATTTTGTCCCAATCCTCCTACCACTAGGTATTTTGTCTCAAACACACCGTAGGATTAAAAGGACCTGGCAGATTGGTGCGAAACATATAATAACATCATAACCATCCTAACTGCTATTAATGTACTTAATTTGAAAACGTTTCCTTTATAAACAATACTTTTAAAAGAGTTTAATATTTGAAGTAAAAACGTACTTTTTGGAAGTGAAATCACACTTTTCCTTCCAAAATTTTTGTGTTTCATCAGAAGGCCACCATTTTACACAAACAAATGCGTGAACACGAGTGCCATGCAAACACCCGAGTGTCAACTTTTTACACTTTCAAATTTTAAATTATTGGCAATGTCCCATTCCTCCTGCCACTCTTTTCTATTGCTTTAAAAAAAATGTGTGTAAGTAAGAAATATGCAATAACCTGACATGTCCAACAATTTTTATTTCTCACAATATCTATTTTAAACTACTGTAGTATAAAGCTGAGAATTTGATCATTAAAATATAAAAAAGATATTGAATGTCTCAAGTTGTTATCAAGACACGTGCATTTTAATTTAAAAAAGTGAAGGCAAATCTGTTTGTAATATGCCAACGCAAGGCAGACTAGTTGAATCCACCGTGTTTCAAAATGAGACATTTCAGGATATTGAAAATTTGAAGGACAGGTTTTTTTTCACAAACTCTTTTTTCCAATATGTTCTAAAAATAAAGTTCCTATGCTTACAACCAGACAAAAGACATTTCTGTAATTCAAAAAAAAAAGTTATTTCGGTAAGTAAGATGAGAATATTTTCAACGAATGCCATTAGAAGCTGACGTTAGGCACAATTCACCTTAGCAATGTTTAGGGAAAAAAATGCTGTTCAAATTTAAGTCCGAACTATAGAAATTCACCATGGAAAACGCATTCTCAAAGTCGACATAGAAAGTTGAAAATTATTCTATTTAATTTGTACTGTAAATTTTACGCTCACATTTTGCTAAATATGATTTTTGGGCACCTGTTGAAGCCTAGAAATTTCTTGAAATTAATCTGTTTAAGTCTCGGTAGGAGTGCCTTGACCAGGAAACAACGTTTCCATTGATCTTCACCGCCTCTTGAGCGATCACTGAAATGTTTCGTGGAAACAAGTTTTTTTGGCCAAATGTTTCTTGAAACTCGGTTGCAGAAATCTGGGGAACATCCACATATCGCAAACATATTTGTGAAATCCTGGTTCAGTTTCATGTTTCCTATAGTATGTATGTACTAGGCTGCATAAGAATTAAAAATTTATAATAAGTATTTTAAATTAAAAAAAAAAAAAAGTAACCATGGCTAAAAATTTAGGTTTCCAAAACAAGTAATAATTTTCTAATAATTTACTGATGATGGCAAACTGACCACAAACTAGCAAGAAATTGATAGTGTTTTGAAACTATCACCATTTGAACAAGTAGTAATATTTTTTGGAATTAAAAAAACTAAGCATTATTTTTTATTTTTCAAAATGGGGCCTCAAATTTTTGTTGGCCTAGGGCCCCTAAAATTGTAAATCCGGCCCTTCTCGTGTTCGACTGTTTTCAGTCAAAAGATGGATTGAAATGGAACTGCTGAATTACTTACATCCACTTTAATTCCGGAGACATCATAAACTTGTGCCGGAGGAGTGTCTTTCGGAAGATACCTATAGAATTCCGATCCTCCCTTGTACCATTTCACCGAATAGACCTCCACACCCTCCATGTCGTAAACGCATCGCAACTCGACTCTAGCGCCCACTACCGGATGAAGTGGCACGTGCATGGAATTCAACTTTAAAGCCTGTGTGCCTGAAAGTAGGGAAAAAAATCAATCGTGAATTACTCAATCTTTCACGTTAACAGGCGCGTAAAACCACGTGTTTTCTGCTATTTATAGGTAATAACAACACGGTTTAATAGCATTGCACACACTCCTATGTATAGTTAATACAAGTCAAATACAGGAAATGAATTACTTCTAGAAACAACTTGCCATAAAGTTACGAAGTCAGTTTCTACAGCTTAAAATTTGAATAAAAACTAGTGAATAATAACCAGAATCTAATACCACGAAAGTCATCTGTAATTAATTGCGCAGTGAAATAAATCGCACATTTTCATTGAATATGAGTCGTATGTAGAGCAGAAGGTCTCTGAGACAATTTATTGCGTCTGGTTTTCTGTTTCAAACGTCTGACTATTTAAAAAGCAGACTGAAAAAAACTTGCTAATAATTATATTCACGTAAATCAGTTTACTAACCAGACAAGGTAGTGGTTAGTTAGCCACAAAAGTATCACAACCTATGCCATTTATTCAACACCAATTACAGTCAACACGACTTGTCATGCAGAACAATTATTATTAATAGCATTGTTTTTTGTGTAAAAACGTTATTTCACTTATTTTGCCAAAAGTTCGGCATCATATATGATGTAAATCCAACGTTCTTTTTACGAACATGCAAATCTCAAATTTGTACATCATATTTTGTACAGTACACCCACACCTCGCTTTACGTCCTATAGATATGTTCCGGAAAAGTTGGCCATAAAGCCTGGTGCCCACCTGGCGAAAATCACTCAAAACTCACACGAAATCGTCTGCTAAATCAGGAAATGGACGTTTGCGCATGTGCAATAGGTAGTGAGGCAAGCTCACATGACGTCACGGAAATGAGCCTCGCCATGTCGGATTCAAACATCACTTTTGAAGCGCACAACATGGCGGCCAGCTAGAAAAAATGGTAAACATGGTCACGTGCTTCACGCCACTAGCAGGAGCGCCGATCTTTTTTACTTTTGTGAGGTGCGTTAAGTGGGAATTGGCACGCCATTTTGTGAGGTTTCAGGTGTGAGGTTTCAGTTGTGAGTGGTTTTCGCCAGGTGGGCAACAGGCTTAAATGGTAACTTTTCACGTCTTGACCTCAACGTGTCTCAATTTAGGCAGTGGAGAATTTCTGTCACACGTGCGGAATGTTGGTAACTGCCCTTATTAATAAATCTGGCTTCCATACGCTGGACCATCTCTACGTCCTGAATATGAACCTTCCTGTGAGGGTTCCAAACAGGAGCACAATATTCCAACTTCATTCTTCAAACGAAGTTCTTCAAACGGTTTCGTATGTCACAAAATACAAGTTTTCAAATTGAGAAAAATAGCTTGGCTAGCACATCCTTAGAGATTTCAGAATAAGATTCGTGCATAAAAGCTGATAGAATTATGACAGAAATCTTCACCGAGATAGGACAGATTGAACCTGCCTGTAGATATTTTAACATTGGGCATCAAAACCAAGAAAGTTTTAAAAGATCTTCCCAAGCGTTGCGTCAGAATCCAATTTATAAATCCTTTTGGCAGCCCATTATAAAAAACGGAGTTAGATTGAAAAAAAAAAACAGCTAACACGAAGCAGCTATTATTATCTAGTCCACACTGGCTACTACTATTAGATGCAAGATCATTTTGCTCTCTTTTTTCTTCCCTTTTTACTCCTCCCTATCCTCCTCTGTCATGTTATCATGTCACTCCATCTGAATTGAATCCTATATTGAGCATATCCGTTTTCGTGGTTGCACACCATTTCAAATAGTTCGCATTGCAATTGCTTTCGTCTAGATAGATATAACTGCACTGACCTTTTATATAAATCTATTAAAAATATAGTGGAAGAAGAAGGGGGAAAAAACCTATGAAAAAAACCGAGGGATTCGCTAGGGGCACGATGTCATTTCCGTTCACCAAAAAACTCATTCTACAAAGTATTGCTTCAAAAAAGAAGCCCTTTCGCGATGGAAAAAAAGGGTCGTTCAACAGACGACTATCAAACAACGCGCAATTTCCTCTTAACTTATACATGTTACCCATATTCTACAATTCAAAAGTTGCGAGGACAGCCTAACCACATCTCAAATGTTCGAATGCAAGGGGAAGCAAAATCAATGGAAGTCAAATTCTGTTAACACTGGGACACAAAAGTCATGTTTTTAGATCACTTTTTACACCAGGTATAGATAGACCTCAACATGTGTAGATTACGTGATTTACTAAGTGATCACATGTTCTGAGAGGTGATCCAATGTGAAAATCCACTGTTTGAATGAAATTGCTATTCAAAGTTGCTAGCGTTCTATCAGTAAATGGTTTTTGAATTCAACTGTATCATTTTTTGGTACTATGAAGTTATCGGGTCTCAATTCTTAATTTCCAAATATTTATCGGGTTTCAATTCTCAATAACCTAACCTAACCAAATCAGGTACTATGATGTTAGGTTAGGTTATTAAGAATTGAGACCTGATAAATATTTGAAAATTAAGAATTGAGACTTGATAACTTCATAGTACCCATTTTTTCATTGAGAAGATTTTTGACCACTTTTTTCCTAGTCTGGTCACCCGGGGTGGTCATTCAAAAAAAACCCCGAAATTCCTTCAAAAAATGCACCCCTCTCTACCCCTAGTCGACGTGGTGTCCATTTTAGCTCAGACACTCCCCCTCCCCCCCTCATCTCCCTTCATAGACGTTATTCATGTTTCTAATAGTAGGGTGTCCAGAAATTGTGTTGGAACAAACAAAGGCCCATCCTATAATTTTCCAAGCACCCTTCTCACTGCCAATTCCACGTCATTTATCATTATTTTTCTGATTACTGGAAATTTCTTGACCTCAAAAGGAAATTCCAGCATGAAATTGGTGTTTAACACAAAGTTGGGCATAAATCCAGACTGAATTTAGGACTGGGGACATATTGCTTCTGGTGTCCAAATCTCCTTTAACTGACCTTTAAAAAACTCAAACATATAAAATCTAAAAATCAAAAAACCCCATCATTAGCGGACGTCCATAATGGTTTATATCCCCCTGTCTACATGGTGTCAACATGCCAGCAGACTCTCTTCCATGCATCCTTCTTTGTAGGAAGTTGTGAATTTCCGAATTTCATTCAATTTCTATGAATTTGATCAGCAAAACTAAATTTCCCAAGTTTCAAACCCATCGCGTATTCAAAGGAAAATATACAGAAAAAAGTTTTGATATTCAACTGCAATGATAAATGACTCAATTTCAAGAGAATTGTATATTAAAGGAAAGAAGAAAGGGAATCTAATATATCCCATTTTTTCACAAAATAAGAAAAAAAAATACGATAAATAAACACAAAAAGCAAGAAAATTGGGGCTTTTTTACGCTTTCGGATCTCCGTTTTTTTTTACCATTCAAGAATCCGGTGTGAATTTGGAGATAAATTATTGAGTTTTTTTTTTCCAAGAGCTATTAGACACCGGATTGCACTTCCCAAGCATTAGAGGAATCCAATTTCCCCCAAATAAAGAAGGATTGCCACTGTTAACAAATTGAAATTGACGACAACGAAAAACTCTCTTGAAGTGATCATATTCATTCATTTCGATTTCCAAATACACTTCAAACACTAGTTTTAAAAAAACGACACAATTAACAGTGCCTGAAAAAGGTGTTATATCTCTATCTCTCAACAAGAAGTTTAAATTTATTGAGATTTTGTTATATCACGTTGAAAGAATATTTAAAACTTTTGAAAATGGCAGGTAATAAATTCCATCTATCAGCAAAATGAAACTTCTGACTACAATTTGTTATGCTTATTTTTCAAATTTTTCATTTTTTAGTAAGCAGTTTAAATATACGAATTATGCTGCATGTACATTTTTAATGTCTATAACTGTATAAAGTGGAGTCTCACTTTTACGAATATGAGGGGGAACAGAAAATTCTTCGTTTAAGCGAATACTTCTCATAAGTGAATAAACCTCACTTATACGAATACGAGGGGGAACAGAAAATTCTTCATATAAGTGAATACAATGTACATGTAGCCTACTAGCAAGTTTCGTGGTTACTGTATTTTAATAAATAGAGAATAATTCTTCTTAAAAAATGTTGTTTAATAATTTTGTCAATGTATATATGTACATACAAAGACGAACAGAAACAAAAAACAAGATGTATTTGATATAATCCCAAACAATAAGGTACATGTAACTCAAGTTACATCTTCAGAAATGTGCTTATTTAGTCAATAAAACTAATTTTAGTTCGCTTGTTTTTCCTGCAAGCTACATATTATATAAGACCTGTTTACAGTCAATAATAACATTACTCTTTTTGGTTTACGTCTTTAGAATAGACGAAATGCTTCACAATTATGCGAAAAGCCCTTCTTATAATTGAATAGTATTTACACAATGGGATTACATCAGGGGAAGGAATCACCCTTTGTAAAAGTGGAAATTTTGTATAACTGAATATCGTAAAAGCGAATAATGCATTACACAGGGTTAAATGGAGTTTTCCCGGGACAACAAGAAATTGTTTGTATAACTGAATGTTTCCTATAAGTGAGCTTCGTATAAGCGAGTCTCCACTGTATATACAATTCCCTGTACAAATAATTTCTGAAATATGAAGCTGACTTTCAAAACATTGAAACCCCTGGTGAAAAAAACAATAGAGATTTCTATTATTTTCAATTTTTATTTGGAACGTTGTTTTCTAATGGTATCAATAGTAAATTTCTATTGGTTATATTGGTTTCAATTGTTTTCTATGGTTTTCTATTGTTCAGTCAATACAGCTAAACCATAGAAGTCAATAGAAGTCAATACAGGAACCATAGAAAACAATTAAAATCAATAAAGTGTCCAAATAACAATAGAAACCAATAGAAATCTCTATTGCTTTCTATTGTTTTTTTCACCAGGATGTTCAAAAAAGTTTAAAAAAATAAATAAATCAGTTCATAACAAACATTTCGATTAGTTTTAATTTGTAACTCGAGTCATTTCTACGTTGTTATCCGACTGAATGTCCACTCACCCTGTAACAAAGATAGCCAGAAGAAAAAAATAAAAAAAGTTCATTTTTATCAAAGGCTTCATTTAGACGATTTCTCACCCTATGAAACCCAGAAGCATCGCATCTAAAAATATTAGAGATAAACGGAAAGAAAATATGTGACGACGAAGTTTCCCTCGTAAATGGATTTCACGTCGTTAAACTGACCGTAAGACTCGTCCGTCAGATTGTCCGAGGAAAATGACGTTTTCGGACCTTAAGTTGCAAACAATGCAGGTGTGATCTGACCAGAGACGACTAGATTTAAGAAATGATCTCGCAAGAATTCCATTCAGTTTTTTTATATCTCATCCGCTAGTGGTCATTTCCGCTGCAAAGTGCCGCAAATGGCTTCTCCAAATATCTACCAAACGACCGTCAGCAAATCCCACTTGAAATACTAGCTGTTGATCAATTTAGATTTGATTTCGACATTCTTTCCACAGATATATCTAGATGCGTTTTCTTACATTCAATACGAGAATTTCGCCAAAAGCGGAAACTTAAAGGATTCACGAACGCAAACTTCTTATGGAAAAGTACTGTAAAATGTAATATACAATACTATACCTTCAACATCACAGAGCTCTCTCTCTCTCTCTTTTGTTTATTTAATGCTTTTAACTATTTCAGTTAAAATCAAAACAACTTAAATATAAGACCAAATATACGGAAGCTATTTGATCAAAAATTTTACCTTGAAATGAGATGCATTTGTTTGTTCATTATTACTCAAACAAAATCAAACAAAAGACGAAGAACAAAAGATGAATAATCTCGGCTTCGAGGCAATTTTAAGATGTTTTCATCAATCTTATTTACAATGTTAATATTGTTCTTGATACAGAAAATCTATACTTCCCATCTTTAATAAGCATTTATTTTACTTCAATCTATAGATATCATAGTATTAAAGTCTAGTCATTACAAAGAATACACATAAGGCTCCCTATAATCATTTTCCTTTATAGTATTTCTAAAGGCTCTTTATTTAAAAAAAATCCCTTTAAAAATGAATACCATCTCCAAAATGTTTATTTTGCATTCAAGTTATACTATTTTGTTGCCAAGTTACATGTTGTAAAGTATAGTGTTGTCCTCAGCTGGTCAATTATACCATGCCAACCACGCATAAATCCAAGTATGGTGGCACTTCATCTTTTAAGACATGGCTTCTCGATGGAGACTTTACTGCGTTACACATATACAGTGGAACCTCGGTTTACAAACTTAATCCGTTCCTCGACTTTGTTCATCAACCGAAAAGTTCGTTAACCGAATCAATTTTTCGCATTGAAATTAATGTAAATCCAAATAATGCGTTCTTTGTACTAGAAATTTTTGTAACATGTTATGGCTTATGTGTGGAAATAATACAGAAAGGAAATAAATATAACAGTAAAATTAGAAGAAAGTTTAATATACATCCACGATTTCCAACATTATAGGAAATAAAGACACCCACGTGGTGTCGTCATGCTGACGTTGCTGTGAATCATGTTCATTTGCAGATTCTGATAAGGAATTTACTTTAATTTGTATTATTCTAATCTATACTGTTGTTAATTATATGATTTTAAGTCTTAAATCAACGTCATCAGTGGATTTTCATCCATTGCATCTGCAATTGGCGTGGATAAAACAAGAGACGAACTTTTGCCGTATTGGCAATTGAGGCTAAATCCTACAAACTAACATAGATTTTAATTTAAATCCTTGAAAATTATAACATTTTTGATGTCACCTGTATTTATTAAAACTTATCCGTAACAAAGATGTTCTTCTGGAACTATCAAAACAATTGCAGAAACTCGGGCCTTTGATCGGTGATCCAGAGAAATGTGCTCGTAAACTGAAGCATCGTTCGTAAAGCGAAACAACATGTGGTGTTCGTAAGCCAAGGTTCCACTGTAGTTCATAGCGCTGCCACACTGGATAAGTCCTATCCAAACCCCATACTCTACAGGAACATTCGCTTAGTCACCACATCTCTCCTGTGGCAAAGGCAGACCACCCCATATTCCCTTGAAGGAAGCAGCTGATTGGTTGATGATTTTTAACGTTGACCTATTTCTGCAACTCGTGGGCTAAATTCTTAGCCAGGGAGTGAGCCTCCATTACCTACCTGGGAATACTGCCTACAAGGGGGAAATTTCACCCCCTCTTAAGGGTTGTTTAACTACAGAGAACAAGGGGGATCTATACCGGACCTTGGTTTAAACTCACTCGTAATAGCCACCACTTAGGTAATTTCGTCCATTCGAAAAACACCACACTTTGGATCGAGAGGCAAGCACAAAACCAATTTTACCACCACAGTCGATGTGAAACGATTTGTCCCCAACGCCACACTAGCATTTCGTCTTCGCATAATCTCCATAATGTGACAATTACGATTCAGCCAGTTTATCGAAATGAATCATAGATGGCACTGGAACTTTTGGGGAGCACACTGAATTAAAACAGTATTTTTCCACTGGTGTACGTGCCTTCGTGTGAATGATATGCATACTTGGGTCATGTAAGCCAGAAATGTTGGACATATGTGTACAGTATAGTTTAAACCCCACGCGAACAAAGTATATGCTTATTATAATGACAGTACAAAAAATAGATACGAACACAAATTTGTCATTTATGACCAGGGTCCAGGGGCGTCGAGGGTCAGGTCCAGGGTCCCGGGGGAAAACATTCATACCTAGGAAGAGAGGACCTAGCTTCTAGAAGCCAACGCCCTCCCCATCAATGGCAGACTTAAAACAAATGCCCCCTGTTATCTGTCACTCAAAAAATGCCCCCCAAAACATCTGGCCCAAAATACAGTAGAGCCTGCCTAAATGCATGCTTTAGGACCCAGGAAAAATATGCATTAAGACAGGTTATGCGTATAAAGTATTCATTATTACTTTACAGAGGTTTATTCATTTTTACATGGGTTCCAAGTTGGTACCGGTACATTTTATGCATTTAGAGAGGTTACGCAGGATGCATTTAAACAGGTTCTTCTGTTTAAGTACTTCCCCCTCTCGTTAGACCTGTTTATGACCATACAACGAGCTTATTTGGCAATTTACAGTATGTCCAGATTTGTCCAATTTCCAATAAGTCATTTATGTTTATACATGGTTTTTTCCTCTATCGCGGCTCCACCAAAACGTGCATAAAAATGTACGTACATACACGAATTTAAACAACTCAAACCTTGAACATACATACATAAAAAGGTATGTGAAAATGTTACCACCAAGAAATACAAAAAACGTGTTTAAATGTATGCGTGGTTGCCACGTGGGTGATTGCTGCTTCAATTGAGCCAATGGCTGAGCCGAGCCGACGGCTAACGGCTCAGCCGATACTACATACATTTTCCCCTTTGATCTAGACCGCCTCCCGAGCGATCGTTCAAATGCACGTACATTTTGCATACACACAAAATGGCGGCTGAAAGAAGCCCGGAAGGCAAACTTTTTTCGCATATGTTTGTAAAAACGTACGTACGTCTTGGTGGAGACGCGCCTTTAGCGTGCCTTGGCTATTTTTGTTTCCTTTTCCAGTGTACTGAATTGAACTGAAGTGTAGCCTATCCTTTGAGACGGACCCTCCGGTAGGAGGTGCTACTGTAATGAGGGTAACCACCCTACACTACTACTCTTCTTCTACACTACATCTAGCCACACCCTCGTTTGGGCTGCATATTTGTTTCAAGGTCCACCACCTTGCTAGCAGTCCCTTAGCAGCCCGACTGGCATCCTCCCCTGCTCCCTCGTCACTAAGGAAGCTCAACCATTCCTCAAGAGAAGCAGTCTCCATTCCCTTTCGGCAAGCATATAACGACGAACATGTACAAAACACATGCCGCAAGTCCTCGACTCCTACGCCGCACAGGTTGCAAGTTGTCTCTATCTCCTTAAATTTAGCTAGTCGTTCATTGGTTTCCAAAGATCCTGCCCTAGCTCTAAAGAACAATGCACAATTGTCCGTTAATGTGCACTTGCTACCAGCAGGTGGCAGCACGAGAACGCAAATTAACGGACATTTTTCAAACTTGTTTATTAATTTTAAAAAAATCTGCCATTTTAAAGCGAAAAACGACAATCAATTTCAATTGCTGATTTATCAAGCTATTTTAAACAATTTTCATTTTTATTTAATCTCTTTTTGTTTGGCTGTGAGTGTGTTTTAAAATTTCACCCATTGAAAGTGATAAGGTTGTATTCCACCTTAAGGTTGAAAACATTGAAATAGAAGCAGAAAATTCCAGGATCGAAGAATTTGATACCTGCAGTAAGTGCAGTTGACAACTAATAAATGGACAGGCGTTAACTGTGTGCAGGAATCGTAGTATATGAATACTACTTAGTTGGGATTTTTTTTTGTTTTCAATCGCTGGAAATGTGCTCGTAAAAGCAGCGGTCCAGAGGAAAAGAGGCCCAGTGGGAGCGAAATAAAAAAACGGTTTTCATGTGTGGAAAAACCATGAAGACGATTGCATCAAAAACTCCATAATTACGTTACTCAATATAGACATCGTAACGGGAGGTATTTGAAAAACCTATTTTGCTATTGTTTTATGCATTAACATGCTCACGATGGCGAGATTATAGCTCAATAAAGTGGAGCAAACGTTAATTGGCAGCGCGGGAGAGGAAAAGCAAAAGCCTACGTAGGAAAACCACTCAAAATTGCTAACCATAAAAAATCTTACGGCGCTCTGCTCTATAGCATCCTTTTCTCCAATAAATTCGTAATGGGCGAAAAAGGTGCGATGTTTCTAGCCTCAAATTAGGTAAATTGTAATTGATTTAATGCGGTCCTTGCAACGTGTGCTTAACTTTTAAAGATAACAAAAAGACAATTTCATGAGGATAATATCTCCACAAATAATCTCTCTCTCTATTTCTCAGCTCAATGTCTTCGTTCTAAATTATTTGGCTTAGGCGAAATAACTCCATTAATTGGAAAAAAATAAAGGCATTTAGACAAATTTCAAACAGCTCATCTTATACTCTTCTAGTGATTCTTGAAAAGGAAAAAGATCTTGATTAAAACGGTTAAGCCTATTAGCCAAACGAGAAAACGGGATTTACCAGCCCTTTTGAAGAGATTATTAGCTATGCGATTCAACGGCTAATATGGATAGAAAAGCGACATTACATGCGGAAAATAAGCCATTTCAACTATCCTTTGCCACTCGGCAAATATAAAACATATTTCTCAGGTGGGTGTATCAAGTACTGGACCTACAAATTTGCCAGGATTCAAAGGAGAACCACCAACAACTAAAAGACTAACATCCCATTTTTATAAGAAATAAAAACAATTTAAATAAATATACATGTTTGGGAAAATCTTAAAAGCTATCAATAATCTATTAAAAGAGGCATTAACATTTTAACATTTTCTAACGTTTAAGGGGCCCACTTGCGATCGGGCAAGCCCTGGTCATGAGTCCACCACTGACTGATAATATTAATATTAAATACAATGTGGTGAAATTTTCTATGAATCTATATCTGAAAATAAGTTCAATACTAATTTGATGGTGTAATGAGTTCATTCTGAAAAATTTGTGTCAATTTGGTGTATAGAAAAATATGCGCATACCATATGAATACATGTGTCCAAAAAACTTGTAGCTGGATACATGTATTCAATAATGTTGGGCGTCCAGATCCGTATATTTTTCTAAATACAGGTTTACGAACGTCTCTGTTTACGAACAGCACATGTTGTTTCTCTTTACGAACGATGATTGAGTTTACGAACACTTTTCTCTGGACCACCAATCGAAGGTCTGAGTTTCTGCAATTGTTTTACTAGTTCCAGCAGAACATCTTTGCTACTAATAAGTTTTACTAAATACTAGAAACATACAAAATGTGTTAGAATTTCCATAGATTTAAATTAAAATCGACATTAGTTTCAAAGATATAGCCTACATTTCAAATATGGCAAAAGTTCGGCTCTTGCTTTATCCACGCCAATTGCAGATGCAATGGATGACAATCCATCAAAGACGTCGATTTCAGACTTAAATCACATAATTAACAACAGAATAGAGTAGAATAATACACATTTTCTAAACAATGTTTGTTAAAGTAAATTTCTTAAACAGAATCTGCGAATGAACTTAATTCGCAGCAACGTCAGCATGACGACACCACGTGGGTGTCTTTATTTCCTATAATGTTGGAAATCATGGATGTATATTTTAAACTGCTTTTTTATTACTCTTATATTTATTTCATTTATGTATTATTTCCACACATAAAGCCATAACATGTCAAAAAAATCTAGGTCAAAGAACTCATTATTTGGATTTACATTAATTGCAATGGGAAAACTGATTCGGATTACGAACTTTTCGATTCACGAACAGGGTCGAAGAACGGATTAAGTTCGTAAACCGAGGTTCTACTGTATTTTACCTGAAATGATGGACTTGAAAGTTCCTTCCACATGTTTACATTGAAAAGATAAATTGTAAAATACATGTTAACACATTTGTTTTCTTGTTAAAATATGGGCTTGGTGGTACTGAAATTAATGTGCGTCTGATAATCTATGAAATTTATGAAATACGGTCTATTTTCATAGATTATATTGCCATAGATTACTTTACTACTTAGTTGTATAACTTTTTTACAGAGTAAAAAGTGTGGGATTTATTACTGTATACATTTCTTAAATTAGAAAAAGTGTAATTTTTTTTAAATATTCAAATCATAGGACTGTGGATCCATAAGTACGCAAATACAAGTGCACATCGTCACACAGTGTGTTTTATGTTTAAATAAAAATCGCATTAAAGGATCCCAGAATTGCCATACATTAAAAGATTAATTTTGATGCAAGATAGAAAAATCCATTACTTTCTTTCTGCTTTGTACAGCTAAAGTATAAAAACCTATTCCTACAGTATCAAATTGCGCCTACATACTGTGTATATGCTTATAAAACTATATAAAAAGCACACTTGGTTTTATTTAATAAGACACATTTTATGAATACTAATCATACTTCCTCGCCATACTTTCGTACACTCGCAGAATATATCGTTTTTTATTGGCATTTATCACCGTTTAAATAGCTATACACACTATTGATGAAAACGAATTAATCAGAGTGATACATATACCCTAACCCTCTATACATGGGCAGGTAAATATTTCAGGATTTAATATTAAGACCATTTTCAACAATTTATGTAAAGGGGATTTGCAAACAATCGTTTCTCTTTTCAGACACCTCTTCAACATGGGCTTTATTTTTATTGAACAGATTTAAAATCAACTTGCATATTTTTCCCCTCTTTTAAGAAATAAGAAACATTTATTCAAATATATAACTTGAAAAAAGATTTTATATAACGATAAACAAAAAACTCATGACTGAGTTTGTTTGTTGCACGATAATCAAAAGATTCATATACAAGTATTTTGAATAACATATTTCGAGTACAAAGAAAATATAAAACATCATCATTTCTTAAGATATTTTGATTTGTAGAGCATTTATGGTGAACAAACCATCAAATGAAAAATATGGTCCATTTTCTTTTAATGTCATAGATTTCATATAAAATTTATTCATTACATTTTTGAAACCATCATGCGAATTTGGACTTACTTTGGAAACAACGGATATATGAATTTTCGACATAAACAGCATATATTTATTACGCCTTTTCTACAAGCTGTGCCCAACATACAGAGGTTTCGTCTCGCATTCAAGGTAAAATCTCGTCTGAGAGAAGAGTATTTCATTTTTGGAAACGCTGACATCATTATATATAGTTTTGCATTACCAAACGCGTGTACGTGAGCTGCCCTCATGCAAATTTCCACAGAGGATAAATATGGGGAGGGTAGGCATATCCAATTTTTTTTAGTCTACCACAAAGAATAAAACTGATGATGGCATTAGGAATAATGTGTATACGTGCCCTATGAGTTATAAATGCAAACATTTTGCATAAATTGGCCTCAAAACAGGAGTTTTATCATTGCCAAGGTAAAAAAAGTAGAGGAAAAGAAGACTTATAGTCTCACGTGTGCCCATATTTAATTTGACTACAAATACTGGAGGTTACCTGGACATATGATAATATGACCGTAGTATAAAGTGTATATATGAATAATACACGATTATATTTCACTATTAATGGATACCTATATTGTTGGTTATTAATACACATGATCATACATGTGCAGTATAAGACCAACTACACTAAGTCATAAAACAGTAGAACCCAATAAAAATAATCACAACTTCGTGAAAAATGCTTCGATTTAAATTAAATTTGACAATTACATAGAACAATTGTGTTGGAACAAAAACATGTTCCGGACATGTTACAAATCTAGGATTTGTTCATTTTTCAACAAACAGCGCGACCGCTCACCGTGCTGGAAAAACAGTTGAACTGCTGCAACCGGAAACGCCACAGTTAATCGAATCCAACCACTGGCCACCAAACAGTCCAGACTTGAATCTAGTGGACTACAAAATTTGGGGTGTTCGCCAGGCAAAAGTTTACAAATCGAAGACTGGAAACTACAAATTAAGAAAACTTGGATTGAACTCGACCAGCGTATAATCGATTCGTCAATCAAAGAATGACACGTTAGACTCCGGGCTTGCATAGGCCACCGGAGAACATTTTGAGCACATTATATAATTCATTTTAGTTCCTACACTATTGTTCTATGTAAGTGCCAAATTTCATTAAAATCGAAGCATTTTTCACGAAGTTGGGATTTTTTTTATTGGGTTCTACTATTTTATGACTCACAGTGTAAAACGTATTCCATAAATTTGATTGCATACTGGTGGTATAATTGCAGGTAAAATTAAAATTAACGAATATAATTGCAGGAATATTAACTTAAAATTAAACAAAACTCATTATATGGTATGTATATCCATGTTTTTTTGTCAAAATGCAAATTTAGGATTATGTGATTTGTTGGTAATATTTCGATACCAAACTTGTCTTTGCTGAAGATTCTATCACAGAAGTCACCGTTTATATAATACTCTTTTATGAATATTTTAGTTTATAGCGGCACTATTAATTTAAATTAGAAAGATTTCAATTAATTTCCATTTAATTAAAAGGGAAAGATTAGTTGTCAAGCACCAATTTGGAAAAAAAAATCTCTTAAAAAAAAATTCCGAGATCCATTTTGTGTATGGGCACTGTAAAATCATTTTACAACAAAGTGGAAAAATCCAATAAACAAAAATAAATCCCACAATGTCTAACATAATACGTGAATTTCATGAGTGTCATAAACTGTTAATGCGAAAATACGTCATCTTCAACTGGTATTTACAATACAAGAAAGAAAAGAAAAAAATACCACAGGATCTAAAAATGAATTGCTAAGGAAGCTGAGCATGTAAGCAATTCCAAAACGCTCAAATTTATAATAGGGCCAATGGCACAAAAAAGGACTGTAATGAAAAATAGCAGGAAATAAATCATCAATAAAGCTGTTAGTACGATGCATTGGCAACAAAAAAGTGGGGGTAAATCCGACGATGAATTGGTGAAATGGGAGGCAGTTTGAAGTAAACATTCACACAAAACGATGCACGTTTACGTAGTGACCAGAATATTAATAACCAATAAGAGAAGAAGAGAAGAAAATACAATTTTTCCATCGCATTTTTATAGGTACGAAATTGGGGGACAATTTCATTAAAATGCGCGACAGAAATGATGGGGAGGAAGACAAATTAGTAAGGCGGAAAAAGTGACAACAAATGGCCTAAACAAGTCAATAATTGCATCGCATTAAACATGCTAATGACGCGTATTTAGTGCAGCGTAAAATCTTCATTTAATGATCGTAAAAAGTGGGGAAAAGGCGGAAAATTAACTGTCTTGCCAGCATTTAGCAATTTATGTTTGCACGCGAGCTTCAACGTAAGAAATTTTACTGACAATTTCATTCTAAGCAATATATTATTTCTTCTTTCTATAGGGCTTTAAGCAAAAGCATAAGGCTTTTGTCAAATTTTTATCATTTAAATCACGGAAATTACCATGGCAACCGCTTTAACAGTGGAGGAAACCTTATGTTTAAAATCTATTGTACAACTTTAACGTTAAAGCTTATAGCATTGACCCTTTATTTCGTTGTGGATGGAAAGCATTGCTTCAACCCGCGAATGTAAAGAATAATCAAAATTTAGCATTATTTATGTGGAATAATACAATTTTAAAAGGCATTGCCATCGTGCGAGTGACGTAAGGTGCTTTTGGTGAAGCCATAGACATATCACTTCACTTCACTTCAGGGCCATTCAAAAAAGACGTCCTCGAAATTCCTTCGCCCCTTCTACCCCCATACCCTCCCCTCGTATAGACGTCCTTATTTTTTTTGAAAAGTAGGGTGTCCAGAAAACTTATTAAAACATAGAAAAGCCCATCCTATAAATTTCCAAACACCCGTCTCTGATTAACGGAGATTTCCGGCATGACCTCGAAGAAAAATTCTAGCATAAAATTGGTGTTTAACTCAAATTTAGGCATTATTCCCGACTTTCCTGAGGTTTTTAAAATTCAAGTACGTTTGGGACTGGGTCATTTCTTCTGTTGTCCATTTCCCATTGTCACTGACCTTTAAAACTCAATTAAACAGAAAACTCAAAAACTGAAAAATACCATCATTAGTGAACGTCCATAATGGCTTCCCCCCCCCCCCCTCCCCTTCACCATCCACATGCCAGCACACCGCTCCCCACTTCCCGAGGACGTCCTTTATGAATGTCCCCCTTAACAAATAAACATTTTCCCACATACAATTAATCATTTCTTATAACCCTGAAAACTTCTCTATAAAAACTGTAGGTGTTAAGTATAAATTAAGTTTTACTTGTTCCTCAAATAAAATTTATGAAATAATGTTGTTTTCTTCATTATTCAAAAGTTCAAAAATATACCAAAGCTGGTATAAAAAAAGACACTTTCAATGCTTTACGCAAATGAATAGATTATACAGAATGAGGGATTAAAAGTAGTGACATATCTAAAAATAAATAAGACGATGCATTTAGTCAAACAATAATTCAGACATATTCGTTGGTTACTTTGGAAAAATAAATAATGATCTTCTCTATTCCTCTCAAAAGATAACAACGTATGTCTGAATTATGTTCAATCAAATGTTTTGTTTTCTTATATTTAGATTCCTTAATTTAGATGTCTCGCTGTAGTGTACATGAATGGAAAATAAATAATATATTAGAGAAAGTGCAGGCCATCTGCTAAGGTTTCACAAGCTTGTGGAGGCTGTTTCTAGGAAAATGTGTTAATTTATTGGTAATTACGCAACCTTCATAACTTTCCCAAATTTTTTGAAATCAACAACATATTTGGTAATAAAAAAAATTACTTTAAATGAAAGAAATTTCAGCATAAACTGATTTTCAGCACATTTCCAGACTTTCCCAATTCACAAAGCTACTTGACAATCTGGTTAGGAATTGAATATATACTTAGAAAATGTGTGTTAGTCAAAACCACGCTTGCATAAAATAATTTTAAACTGTCATGTCCATAGTATAAATTTGGCATTGTTATTATTTGTGTTCCAATCACGAACGTCTAGTTCCCTCGTTTCCGTTTCAATATTCCACTTTCCTGAAATACAAATTGCATTTTTGCTTGACCAGTGGGAGTTTTCGCCGGAAATAGCATAGCAGCAATTGCGTGACAGCGAATAGGTCAACTGCTTTCAGAACTTGAATATTAAAAATCGTATACAAAAAGAGTTCGTAGACTTTTCTGCGCAAAAAAAAAAAAAAAAAAAAAAAAATGGATTTTAGATTTTAGGACACGAGTTTACCTATTCAATAAAATCCATTAAATCCACGAAAGCATGAATATGAAACATTCTTACGAATTCACAATAAAGTCCTCATATCATCAAAGTCAAAGGAAAAAGTATTACAGTACAACATATACTACCACAATAACGCTGTCATTAATCGATATTTTAAATATCGATTTCTTTGTCTAGGAGAAAGCACATGTATGCAAACTACATTCACAGCAGAAAAAAATGCCCAAAAGAGAGCACACCATCTTTCAACACATCAAGCAGTACTCATTTTACATTATCCATGTGTTTTGTTTTGTTAAAATATCAATTTTTGTATATTAACAAATCTTTAATGTGTGTAACGTGTTACGTGCCATGTTCTTATACAACGTGTAAGCGTTGCATTTTTTTGTTTTCGTCTTTTGCACTTTAGAAAACATGTTTGAAAAAAATAAATAAATATGGAGTTTTACGTTACAGTGTATAATGAATATACCCATGTAGATAAATGTATACACTTTGAGCCATAAAAAAGTAGAACCCAATAAAAAAAAAAATCTTAACTTCGTAAAAATTGCTTCAATTTAAATGAAATTCGGCACTAATATAGAACAATATAGTAGTGTAAGAACAAAAATGAATTATAAAATATGTTCAAAATGTTCTCCGGTGGCCTTTACACAAGCCTGGATTCTAACGCGCCATTCTTTGATTGACGACTCGTTTATACGCTTGTCGAGTTCAATCCAAGTTTTCTTAATTCGTAGTTTCGAGTCTTCCATATTATTAATCTTCGATTTGTAAACCTTTTCCTGGAGAACTACCCAAATTTTGTAGGCCACCGGATTCAAGTCCGGACTGTTTGGTGGCCAGTGTTTGGGTTAGATGAACTGTGGCATGTCCGGTATAAGTTTTTTGATCCAACATTATTGTTCTATGAAAGTGCCAAATTTCATTTAAATCGAAGCATTTTTCACTAAGTTGTGATTTTATTTATTGGGTTCTACGTTTTTATGACTCACAGTGTAGCTATGTCAATATATGGGGATATCTCGACATACATATTCGTACATTGTCATATATGGACATGCAAGTATTGCCTTATATGTATGTCCGATTTTTCCTGTCTATACTATATATGGAATTTCACATAAAATGCTCTATAAGGGATGTATTGATTATCCTGCCATGTATATTTGAGAATATAACCAAATATGCGGGTAGATAGTTTTGCATGTTCAATTTGTTGCCATGAAGATGAGCATATGCCGTTAATGTGTATTTGATTAGTTTCATGACAATATGTTCAAAATCGCATTATAAACTTTGAAATATCACCGTACGAGACAGTTGTACCGAGTTAAACAGGAACCATGTTGGTGAATTTTCAAAAAGAGCACCATCTAGTATAATACAATTCAATCAACATCCTACCATTAAATTTAGAAATATAGCTGAAAAAATATAGCCTGGGCAATTCGACTACCAATGGTCGCCATCTTGGAAAGAGAAGCTATTAAGGGCTGAAAGTAAACTGTGATAATTAAAGAGAGAAGAAGCTTGAGCTATCAGACAATTTCAAAGACATATTTATCATAGGAGGAGCCCCATCCCTGAAGAAAGGCAATGTCTCTACAAGGGTCTAATGCAACACGGCATTAAGTAAACCAAGTAGAAATATGGGCGAGTTGGGTATTTTTACGTGTCAAACACTTTTGAAACTCACAAAAATGTCATTTATCTTTGTCACGTCGTGTTCGTCTTCCTTTGATGTCCGGAGATTGGAAGATTTACTACATGCAGGGCTATATACATGTACATACATACATGTAGACATTCTCTCTGTTGCAACAACCACCGAGTGCTATGTAATCCAAAAGAGAAATTGCTCAGAGCAAATATAGGCCGACCAACTTGAAATTGTGCTTAAAAATTCCGTTCAATAAAATGCGAGTGTGCGTATACATACTTTTCTTCATTTATGTTATATGCAGGGCGCTCAAAAGTCTCATTTATTGAAGACAATGAGGAATTTTTAAAAATATTCAGCAATAACTCATCAATTTATAAACAAACCATCTTTTTCATTTTGCAAATGTGTTGGAAACAGATGTAGAAAAATCTATTTGCAAAATATGCATGGGTAAGTCCAAATATGGTCAAATCCGAATTTGAAAATATACAGAAATACATAACCACATATGGCATTTATGTCCACATATTGCAATGTGTCCACGTACATGTTGAAAATATATTCAATGTACACTACAGTATGTAGCATATTAATTATTTAGTGAAATAATACACGTTGTAGGTGCAAATATTTTTCTATACAAAGACAGAAAACTCCATAAATGCTTTAAAACATGTTTTTAAAACTCAGTTTACGAACGTCTCTGTTTACGAACAAATTGGTTTACGAACACCATTTGTTGTTTCGCTTAACGAACGATGCTTCAGTTTACGAACACATTTCTCTGGACCACCAATCATAGGTCCGAGTTTCTGCAATTGTTTTACTAGTTTCAGCAGAACATCTTTGTTCAGTATGAGTTTTACTAAATACAAGAAACATCTAAAATGTGTTAGAATTTTCAAGGATTTAAATTAAAATCGATATTAGTTTCAAAGATATTAGCTTCAATTTCAAATATGGCAAAAGTTCGTCTCCCGTTTTATCCACGCCAATTGCGGATGCAATGGATGACAATCCATCAATGACGTCGATTTCAGACTTAAATCGTATAATTAATAACAGGATACAGTAAAATAATAAAAAAATTCCAAATGGAAACAATGTTTGTTAAAGTAAATATCTTAAACAGAATCTGCGAATGAACTTGATTCGCAGCAACGTCAGCATGACGACACCACGTGGGTGTCTTAATTTCTTATAATGTTGGAAATCATTTATGTATATATTAAACTGCTTTCTTCTAATATATTATTGTTATTTATTTCCTGTCTGTGTTATTTCCACACATAAAGCCATAACATATAAAAAAAAATTCTAGGACAAAGAACGCATTATTTGGATTTACATCAATTGCAATGGAAAAAATTGATTGAGTTTACCAACAGGGTCGAGGGACGGATTAAGTTCGTAAACCGAGGTTCCACCGTATATTGAATACCATTTTATTTTCTATTGGTGTGTAATGTTGAAAGTCGTACAATAAATACTCAAGTTTCTTCGCTGCGTTTGTATTAATGACAGAAGTCTCCGTCAAATATAAGTGAAGTGAAGCAGAAAAAGTTCCTCCTTTTTTAATCCCCTAATTTAATATGTCCTCATCGTACGCTTTTCATCGTAACATTGACCACATGTGTCTTGATCAAAAAGCATGAGAATCCAATATAGCAGTCAATGATCGCATCATCAAGATCAACTTAACGTCCGATGCACTCAGGATATGAGCCCTAATACCACGCAGATATCCGCCATTTTATAGACGTGATATCGAGTTAATCCTCTGTCAGAAGTCATGAGCTCTTCCCCTACACTTGCATTATGGATGATTTCGATGGACGTTCCCAAATATAACGGGTTAATGACGAACTCGACCGTCGTAAACATTGAAAATAATTGCGCTTCAATGATGGCTTTTCCAACAACAAAAAATACAATTCCAAAGAAACTACAAACGATTGCCCATAATGCCGATTCACACATTTGACGAGATTGATATTATTGTGAAGAATGCGCAAAGGAAAGATTGAGTTCGTGCATCTTACAATTCTTTTCGACAAAATTGCAACAAAAAGTTAAAATTTCCATTCACAAAATTGAAATCTCTATTCAAAAAGTTAAAATTTCCATTCAGAAAGTTGAAATTTCCCTTCAGAAAGTTGAAATCTCCATTCAGAAAATAAAAATTTCCATTCAGAAAATAAAAATTTCCAGTCAGAAAGTTGAAAATTCCATTCAGAAAGTTGAAATTTTCATTCAGAAAGTTGAAATCTCCAATCAAAAAGTTGAAATTTCCATTTAGAAAGTTGAAATTTCCATTCAGAAAGTTGAAATGTCCATTCATAAAGTTGAAATCTCCAATCAAAAAGTTGAAATCTCCAATCATAAAGTTGAAATCTCCATTCAGAAAGTTGAAATTTCCATTCAGAAAGTTGAAATTCTCTATTCAGAAAGTTGAAATTTCCATTCAGAAAGTTGAAATCTCCATTCAAAAAGTTAATATCTCCATTCACAAAAATGAAATTTCCATTCAGAAAGTTGAAATTTCCATTCAGAAAGTTGAAACTTCCATTCAGAAAGTTGAAACTTCCATTCAGAAAGTGAAAATTTTCATGCAGAAAATTGAAATTTCCATCCAGAAAATTGAAATTTCCATTCAGAAAGTTGAAATTTCCATTCAGAAAGTTGAAATTTCCATTTAGAAAGTTGAAATTTTGATTGTACAGCTTTATAAATTTCAAGTGGACAAATGTAAAATGTCGTAATCACAAAGATTCCTAGCGATTAATAATTCAAACTATTAATAAAAGTGTGGCTGAGTGGTTCATATAATATTAGCACTTATACAACAAAAGAGTCATAATGAAAACAACTCAATATAAAAAATTCTGAAAAAACAAACTTTTTTTAATTAGAATTATTTTCGTAGTTTCCAGTTCATAAATCAATCTGTTTTGTTAGAAATTTGTGAGAAAAGCATACTTTTCATACGCTTAATTTTGCCTCATAAAATGGAGAAATTTCACTATTGTCTCCACACAAAGGAAGAAAACAATGATATTAAACTAACATAATAGTGAAACGAGGCACAAAACGGAAATATTTCCACAAAAAGAGCCTCACAGTAAATGTTTGTGAAAGAACGAATGAATTCATCACCGTGCATTAGGTCGACTACAATGCTTTTAATTCGCATATTCATGAAATGCTTTCATTTGTTTAGTTTTGATATTAAATTAACTAAAGAATTATCCGTCTCCTATTCGCCCATCAAACACTCTAAAAGCCACTAATTTGTATAAATGAACGCAACAGACCCGAGCAATTGAAAAATAGTAGCAGCGAAATTTAATTTATAATGTCGCATTAGCAAGTTTCTAAGCATATTGTGTTTATAAACCAATTTCATAGAATTAAACTCATAATAAATGTCTAATTATAGCACGGATGTATAGAAATACATTCATATAATATTCAATTCATCATACAAATTATTGACTACTTTATACAAAATCATAAAAGGAGGTTAAAATACCTTAGAATTCATGTTATCAACGTTGCTCTACTTCCTTAATGACAAAAGAGCGAGAAATTGAAGGTAATATCTAAAAGCATTTTTTGTAGATTTTACTATCAATAAAGATGAAATTGACTTAACTTATGAAAGCTATAATGAATAAAATCGTACGTTTGTATTCGTAAATATTGCAAATTTAATTTATTAATATTTAATGGAATTAATGTTTAAATGTTTAATGAGGTCATAGGCAACAAATACTAGCCATCTCGGGTGAAAAAGTTAAATAGGGCCACAGCTGCCACAGAATACCCGAAACATGACACTATACACCCATACCTCGATATTCGGCCGCTCTTCATTATGGCACGTTTTCGATATACGGCCAAAATAATGTACATGGGGTGTCATTACAAAGGAAGAAAAAATTGCCTGCAAAAAAACAAACAAAGCAAGGCAAAGCAGACAACTTTAGAAGAAAATTTCAAACTGGGTGAATCTACAACAAGCAGAAAGGGATATATAGAAAAGGGCAGCATATTATAGCTTACTGATGCCGTATTCCCACTTAACCGAGAACCAACGTTGCTTATGTCAGAATCTCGGTTGCCGAAAAATGGTGACCAGTTCCCACTTAGCCGAGAACTGAGAACTGACATTGTTGACGTCAGAACCTCGGTTGCCGAAAAAAAATGATGACATTTTCTTGAAATCAGTTCGAGAGTACTTCGTTTTTTAATCCTGTCGAGTGCCATGAAATTCGTAGGTTAAAAACGTTAATTTGTCTTCTTTTATAGATTTTCACGTTGTTGAATTTCCAATGTCGCCCATTGTTGCCGTCCTTCCTCGGTCGGTCTGCTAGAAAAAGCTCAACTATCTGAGCTTCCGAATGGGAGTGAATTTTGGAGGGGCTTAAGTTCGACCGAAAAATGAAACATCGAAATGCGCATGCTCAGACTTGCTCAGCTTCCTATATGCGCATGCGAACAACAGTCTAACACCTCGCCGCTGAAACTGTGAAACGCACAGTTGCGAACAATTTTTTTTAAATCTTTTTTTCATTAACTGGGGGATGACTAAAGAGTTAATTAAATAAATGAAACACTAGGTTAAGAATAAATGAAATTAGAAAGAATCAAAGAAAAAAAAAGACTCATTAAGCCGGGTCTCTACCAAGACGTACATATATGCATACACACGTTTTTTGCAAACATATGCAAAAAAGTTTGCCCTCCGGGTGAGTTTTAGCCGCCATTTTGTAAATATATGTAAATATCAAAATTGCACAGCTATTAAAGACATTTAACAGGTGCACAATTTTGATATTTACATATATTTCAAAATGGCGGCTGAAACAAACCCTAAGGAAAACTTTTTTGCATAAGTGTGTAAATACTTGGATATACGTACATGTACGTCTAGGTGGAGAGCCGGCTTTAGATTAAATGTTATCGATGATATCCAGTGATTGGGGGTGCGGCAGTTCCACAGTGCCTATTGACGAGCCACCACTGGTTGTTTTTCATTACATGTATACATACATATGCGCATAGTTATGATTTTTTTTTAAATCAAGTTTTATTATTAGTACATTGTTTTATACTGTAATTTTCACGTAAGCACTTTCATAAAAAATAAAAAGAATAAAATGCTTTATGAGCTAAAAAATCTATTATTTTGTAAAAAATTGGAACGGATCTAATTGAATTGCACGGGTTCTTATGGTAATAATTGATTCGTTATACAGCTTTTCACTATACGGCCTACTTTTGTGGTTGCATATCACACTTATGAATTATGTGAAGTCCACACTATCATCATGGTACACGTACTCCCGACGCTGAACTGTGGTGTTAATGCTAAGTTGTGTACTTAAGATGACTCTGTATTCGCATATCTAATGCGATTTCCAGAAGGTGGCGCTGCATGCACGAGCATACATCTATACCTCCTTATACGGCCTTTCGCCATAACTGCTATTATTAATTATGGCACTGTTTCGATTTGCGGCCCACAATGTTTCGTTATACGGCCAAAAAAAATGCTGTAATTAAAGAAAGTGGTCAAAAAATGTGATAAGTTACCTCAATTTGCACAAACAAGGTCGGATTTGGCTAACAATAAAACAACTTATGGGTATCACATTATTTAAGAAACGTAAAAAAAAATTAAAATCACAATGCAGAAAAAATTGATTCGTTATACGGCTTTTCGCTTTACAGCCAACTTTTCCCGAACGTATTTAGGCCGTAAAGTGAGGTATGGGTGTAATGCGCTGGCAACGTCATCCGCCATTTTCTACACTCCAATATGTGCAGAATTGTGTAAAAAGCTCAAAAGCATTTTTCCGTAATTTTTGAAATATGACTTTTCACGACGTCCTTTTCAACAATGTGGTAACACTCATAAAACGGCAACTTTTGTTTATTTTTATGATGTACAATAAACTAACTGAATCAACCGCATTTGTCTCATAAAAATTTCAACTACAAGTACAGCATTTGATGACAATGCTACGATGCAGTTTGGGTTTGCAATGCAAATCAGTTTTCATAAAATTACGAGCGAGGTCGCAAATAGCAAATCTCGAAAAACAAAAAAAAAAAAAAAAAAAAAAAACTCCGCCGTTAAATATGTAAAACAGTTGAAAATATTAGCACTGTTGATATGCTTCACTTTATAGTTTGCTTGCCATAAATTGGTTGAAAACAAAAAATGAAGATGGTGGGCAATTTGCAGTTTAGCAACATAAACACTAGCAACATTTATTTACACAATACATGAAACTTAATGTAATCGCGATACACGATCCAAAAAAATCTCTTAATAATACTGACCTAAATCATAAAATTCATAAATGGTTAATTAGCATGTTGCACGCTATTACATATAAAAACATAAATAAAAAAATTGTAATGTATATACCTTAGGCAAACTAACGTCACAAGACCACGTGATGTTATATTAACTGTAAACTTATTAGTTTTTAAAAGATTTAATGGATGTTCTCATTGAACCTGCAGTAAGGATCGTTCACAAATTATTCTATTTTTTCCCATAATGCAAAATATGTATGTACTGCTCCGGGTAGGACGATATGGGCCATTTGTATGACATATTAAGTCCAATATGCAACCTCAGTTTAAGAACGTCTCTGTTTACAAACAACTCGGTTTACGAACACCACATGTTGTTTCGCTTTACGAACGAAGCTTCAGTTTACGAACACATTTCTCTGGACCAGTAATCAAAGGTCCGAGTTTCTGCAATTGTTTTACTAGTTTCAGCAGAACATCTTTGTTACGGATAAATTTTACTAAATACTAGAAGCATACAAAATGTGTTAGAATTTTCATGGATTAAATTAAAATCGACATTAGTTTCAAAAATATAGCTTAAATTGGTTAAATCGATGGATGATAATCCATCGATGACGTCGATTTCAGACTTAAATCATATAATTAACAACAGAATAGAGTACAATAATACAAATTTTCCTAATGGAAACAATGTTTCTTAAAGTAAATTCCTCAAACAGGATTCCTTCAACATGACGACACCACGTGGGTGACTTTATTTCCTAATAATGTTGGCAAACATGGATGTATAATATATTAAACTGCTTTCTTTTAATATTACTCTTATATTTATTTCCTTTCTGTATTACTTCAACACAAAGCCATAGCATGTAAAAAATTCTAAGACAAAGAACGCATTTTTGGATTTACATTCATTGCAATGAGAAAAATTGATTCGGTTCACGAACAGGGTCGAGGAACGGATTAATTTCGTAAACCGAGATTCCACTGTACTTCACCTTTACCTAGAATCGGTTATATATTAGTGGAAGATGAACAAGGTGCAATTGGCTTCAGAAATTATCTCATGGCTGAGTAATAACGAAAGTGCTGTTGCGTGGAAAAGCAGGATAAATGAATGTCGTTATTAAAGCACACACATTTCCTGCCCAAAGAAATATTTATAGCGTCCTGCTCACAGTATGTGTGTGTACCATCTATTGCATTATTTATTATGAAACCCACAAGTCTGAAGCCTTCGTTAATGCAAGTGTACCACGCAAACGAGTATTATAATGAAATTTTAAAACAATACTTAGACATGGTCATGATAATGACATTCCATATATCTGTATACGAATTATACTGGATTTCCCCCAAAAAAACCCACTAAAATAAGAGAAAAATAGAAGAAACTTCTTTGAAAAAATAGCAGCCAATATTTTAGACTGATGAATCGAGCCACATAATGTGACCAATTCATAGGTCACGTTTACAGAATGTGACAATTGTTTCATTGTTAAGTAATTACGAATATGTCCAATTTCATATTCGTCCTTATATTTTACATGAAAAGAACTATAATGCGTTTCAACATGTTTCCCACAAGGAATTTTATTTAATTAATGCATTTAATTCGGGTTAGCTAGCAGTTTGAAAGTGTTTTTGATTGAGGATTGATATTTAATGCATTTCGACAAATGCATTACCGTTATGTCAGGATGTCCGAAACAATGTAAATAAAAGTATTGTTGAGCGACAAATTTATTCATTCCATCGATCTCCAGCAATTAATGGTTAAGCGGAAATGAAATTAATACGATTCAAGAAGTACATAGTAGGGGGAGACCGGGGCACAGTGGTACATCATCTTTATAAAATCAGGTTTTATCAGCAACCCAATGCTTCTGATTTTCAAAGAAGCAGTATGCAGCACTCTTTCATTAACCAAAATTTCTGCAATCTGACACAAGTATAAATAAAAATATTTGCAGTTAAAGTTTTTGTTCTTGAAAAGTAATTATTCAACTCGCGATTGGATTTTTATTCTAGGTGTAATTATAAAACATTAGTAATGCTGCAATATACCATTGACGAGTGTATATATCCAGCTATATGTAATAATATGTATTTTCAATATAAGGTTTATGTTAATTAGCAATGTGGTCAGCTGTAAGGCTTTATGCAAATCAAATTGGTTATACGGGGTACAGTGGACCACAACATTATGCAGTACAGTGGGACATGTCCCAGCATACTCCAATTAATGTTTGTATAAACTCCTTAATCATAAATTTAAATAAAAAACCATGTTTAAATTTACGTTTTAATGTAAAATGGTTCACAATCACAGAAAAAAAATCACATTTGAATTGAGTAAGCAGTGAAAATAGAAAAGCTGGTGTAACTACGGTTAATTTTAATCGTTTTTGTAATTTATACTTGGAATTTTAAATTGACGTGCCGAATTAAACACAATTAATCAATGTGGTGTTCTTTTTCTTGTAAAATTTGTCTTAATTTCGCGTGGACCACTGTCCCCCTGATATGTCCCACTGTGCCCCGCTATAGGGGCACAGTGGGACTGTCTGCGCAACCAACTTTAATCTTTTATAGAAAAAAAACTAGTAACTCTAAAACGATGACAAAATGTATACAGATCCTGAAGGCTCGTATATTACTGCGTTAATCTCTTAAAATGCTTAGAGTTAAATATATTTTTCCCAAAATTCACAGTGTACTCACTGTGCCCCGTCTCCCCTACTCGAAAACTATAAATTTAGGGTATTGCTTCGAAGCATTAATATCATCCCCTTCAAAAGGGCCTTTGATGTTTGTAAAGTAACACGAGTGATGTCATTTATCTTCGCCTTAACATTTGTGATACTTGAAAAACAACCGAACCTTGGTTTTAAGTAAACAAGTCTCATCCATGGAACCCTCTTCAACAATGACAATGCTCTGACCGTATATTGTGTTGACCAAAGGACTTAAAAATTCCTTCATTATGTGTAAAGCGGAGGCCATTTTATTTGATTTTATGCTGGTCATCATGTGGTCACGTCATTGTTATCTTGTCACATCAGGCGCTGTAGCAACGCCAGATGACCTACATGTCTACACCATCGAGACTAAATTAAGACCGCATTACACGGTGAAGTCAACAAAGCTTAACACCTTACTTAAAATGCAGCTTACGAAACCATTGTTGACTTAAAGTAGAATGACTTGAGGAATTTAAGATAACGAGCTAAACCAAAAATTATCTATGGTTTCAATTATAAAACACAACATATAGCCACTGATCACAAAAATTACTTTCTGGAACCGTTGAATTCCTCATCAAACATTTCAGAGAAATTTCCACTGCAGTACACTATATCTCTCTTTAATACCCTTCTTCCAAAGAACCCGACATGTCATGGATATAAAAAATATATAGGGGATTGGATTTATAAAGTATGTCACCTTCCATAGCATATAATATACAGCGTGACTAAAAAGTCTTCCCCCACAAACATTTTCTTAACGGGGGGGGGGGGAGGGCGAAATTGAAAATTGTGATAAAGGGAACATATAGGAACGATGATTTGTGAAATTTGATGGTGCAAAGCTATTTGACCTTTGACCATTGGTCATTCACACAGGAAGTGCTTGAAGTGGGGGAGGAAGAAGCAGACTTTTTGTTGTTTGTTTGTTTGTTTGTTGATTTTAACGTTGGCCTATTTCTGCAACACGAGGGCTAAACACTAACGCCAGGGGATGAGCCTTCAACACCTACCTGGGAACTTAGCCTACGAGGGGGGGACTTCCACCCCCTGTCGTGGGGTCTTTAACGTGCAACAATCAACACGGGACTTCGGTTTAAACTCTCATCCGAAAGAGCCACCACTTTGGGAATTTTTCTCCCAACCGTAAAAATTCCCACCGACCTCGACCTGGGAGCGAACCCAGCATCTTAGGATCGAGAGGCAAAACAGACTTTTTAGGCACGCTGTATGCTTTTAAACAGTTATTAAAATAGCATAAAATTTACACACACTGTATGGCCCTAGTTGATCCAATCAGGAATTTTCTGAAATGCCCTTATATTGTATTTTCAGTACATACCCACATATGATCAAATTTGAAAAGTTCGTGACCAGGAACATAACAACACCTTGATCTAGCCACGAATATTTTAAAATTACATCTCCGCTATATACGTATGAGAGACTATGATGTCAGAAGCCTGTCTTGACAACCGCCATTTTGGGACACGGAGGTTAGACAGGCATCATTAATGTCCGATTAAGAAGGGCTTCTGACATGATCCGAGGAAAAATGATCCTCCAAGTTAACACGACACCCAAATCGACCATATATAATTACTGGCATGTATAAGCAAAAGCGGATGTCGCCCTAATCGAACTGTGTGGAAAAATAAGGCAAACAGTGCATAGAACAGCAATGCATCACTCTGCCAATATCCTCCACTCTCCTCCATCAAGGAGAGGGAAGAAGAGGACCTCCGCAGCGATATTAATGAAGATTAATTTAAGCTTGGCACAAAGTCGTACGAGAGAAGACTATGGACACGCCAATTGATTTTGTGAAGTTCATTTGGCTGCCATCGAGCAGTTTGTGGTCTACGCCCTGTTTGAGTGGGCTACATGTGGGGGAAAGGGGGGTTGGGGAGGTGGAAGGCAAGCCAGCCAGATGGGAAATGCACCATAAACAAAAGCACACATTCATTATTGCATAATCTAGCTAGCATTAATGTTTAATCAAATGCGGTTGTCATAGTTGAAGCGCAAATGGTTGGCTAGAACGCAGGAATATCAAAATGGCGTCTGTCTCGCATTGTCCAAAAAAAAAACAACAATAACTAAAACCTAAAAAAAATCAGTGACGGACCTCGTGGTCATCGCTGCAAATGCTTACTTCCGTTTTACTATCAACTGCAAACATCCTTGTCGACAAGGGCTTAAGGTAAATTTGGAATAGCACTTCCACTACATGTTCTAGAACACATGTAACACTGGTGAAAAAAACCAATAGAGATTTCTATTGTTATTTGGAACGTTGTTTTCTATTGGTATCTATAGAAAATTGCTATTGGTTTTATTGGTTTCAATTGTTTTCTATTGTTTTCTATTGTTCAGTCAATAAAGCAGACCCATAGAAGTCAATAGAGCCAATAGAAGTCAATACATGAACCATAGAAAACAATTAATATCAATAAAGTGTCAAAATAACAACAGAAACTTCTATTACATGTTCTAGAACACGTGTAAACACCTGGTGAAAAAAACAATCGAGATTTCTATTGTTTTCTATTGTTATTTGGAACGCTGTTTTCTATTGATATCAATAGAAAATTTCTATTGGTTTTATTAGTTGCAATTGTTTTCTATTGTTTAGTCAAAACAGCTAAACCATAGAAAACAATATCAATAAAGTGTCCAAATAACAATAGAAACCTTTATTGGTTTCTATTGTTTTTTTCACCAGGGAACACATTTACAAGAACATTTCATGTTTTGAACAGATCTCATTTCCACCATAACAACACACGTTCAGTACGCCTAAAAGCGTCCATTACACATAAGCAAAAAGATGGACACTGGTCAAACAATGAAGTAAAATGACACTGGCATTGATATTAGCTAGACTAAGATGTTTAATAATGATGCGTAAGAAAATGAAAATTGCACAACAAGCGGACATTACAAGAAAAACTAATTGATCTCAGTAGGCCGGAAAATAATTCTGGTCATATAAATGTAGCCCCATTAACTTTCTGGCATTAGGGCGAAGTGATTAAGAGATATAGGCACACTGTGCAACCATAAAATATCCGGGAAGTAGTACTGAGAACACTTAGGCAACAAATTAATGTTATCATTGACAGACATCCAGATGAGAGATTAAGGTGCTTAAGAGAACAACAAACCATCCAGTGAATAGTGGGGTCTTTCATTCACTACGTCAGAAATCAAAAGATGAAGGGACAGGGCAAGAAATTGAGGATGTTCAACTATCATCTAGTCTAATGTTCACTACTTTAAGTGGGTGGAAAAATCATATACAGTAGAACCTCGGTTTACGAACTTAAACCGTTCCTCGACCCTGTTCGTGAACCGAAAATTTCGTTAACCGAACCAATTTTTCCCATAGCAATTAATGTACTGGATCCAAATAATGCGTTGTTTGTCCTAGAATTCTTTTTAACATGTTATGGCTTATGTATGTGTGGAAATAATACAGAAAGGAAATAAATATAACAGCAATATTAGAAGAAATCAGTTTAATATACACAGCCATGATTTCCAACATTGTGGGAAATAAAGACCGTTTATTTTAACAAACATTGATTTCATTAGGAAAATTTGAATTATTCTACACTATTCTCTTGTTAATTAAATGATTTAAGTCTCAAATCGACGTCATTACCATATTTGCAATTGAGGCTATATCCTTGAATCTAATATCTATTTTAATTTAAATCCTTGGAAATTATAACATTTTTTGATGTTACCTGTATTTAGTAAAACTTATTAACCAAGATGTTCTACTGAAACTGGTAAAACAATTGCAGAAACTCGGACCTTTTATCGGTGCTCCAGAGAAATGTGTTCGTAAACTGAAGCATCGTTCATAAAGCGAAACAACATGTGGTGTTCGTACTTAAGTACGTATGTATACATATACATATGTAGATCAGACCATTGTGGTTTCACATACACACACATTGTATTTTCAATTTGGCTCAATGTTGGTCAATTCAAGTATATATCTGGCCTATCATTGGCGAAATTTAGTCCATATTTGGACTAAATGCTAGATGGCTAGATGTTTGGCCCATAAATGCCAATAACCATTCTAGTAAAGTCATCCACAGTACAAATATTACATTTGCCAATATTACACGAGCCTTTGCAATTAATATTAATGTGACATCTTACATGTCAATTTGTGTAATCTTATCTACTGTTTATTAGTGCAGTGTGGAATCAGTCCCACTTCATACGTTTTATAAGAAAACAAAACTTTTGGCTCATATTGCAATTGAGAAAATTATTTCTCACCAAGTCCACTTTCATTCATCAAAACTTGCATGCATTAGCATGAAGTTGAACAGCCTGTTAATGCGAGTGAAACATTAGCTTACTTCTAAAGGTAGTCGACTACATTAGAAACGATCGTAAATTCAATACAAGTGGTCAAAACACTCAACACATGACACAATTTATGACTGAAATGAGCTCTACTTTCGCGAAATATATTCCCAAAATGAGGTAAAATCACGCTATGTGCCAAGTACGTGCTTGAATTTATGGTCACATCTAATAATGCCGTATCAACAAATTACTTTGAAATTTACTGTATTCATAGATTACAGAAGTTTCGTAGAAAATTCAAGTTTATCGTGAATAACAAGTATCCATTTATCGATGTTAGTCACCCGATTCAAAGATATGTTTATTGAGTTATTTACCAACGAGAGTATTACACTATATATGTTCACACCGAGTTTAATCCAGTTCCTCACAACTTGATTAAGCTAATCCAGTTCGCGCGGATGTAATTAAGTTGTCTGCTTCAGTGGGAAGTGGTTTAACTTTCTGTCGCCTGCACTTCGTTTTAAAGTGGCTTCACTTTTTCATTTCATGTGGATTTAGGTTTTCTGTCGTCTGCACTTCGTTTTGAAATACAATTTTGTTTGTGGATTCAAAGATATTTACGGAATTATTCCAGTTTTAATATGTATTACCTTATTATATTTCTCGTCCTCCATCTTGAAATGCAAACGAAATGGTGTTTCAACTTTTAGAAAGTGCTTTGTATATTAGGTCATGTGACTGGCCGTGTGACCAGTTAAGTGTGTTTGGCGGTGTGAACACCACTGAACTGGATTAGGCTTGATTATGATCAGTTAATCATGATTAAGCTCGGTGTGAACATAGTGTAAAGGACATTAAAAACTTAATTAGAATTTGAAAAAACGTTATGGGCCACCTTAACACTTTTATAGACATTTTTTTTATTTGTACTAACATTTTATTCATGTAATAAAACGTGTGTTCCAAAAGTCACTCAAGTTGTCACGCAATACAACCGTGACATGAAATGATTTACACGTTGAGTCAGTTGTCGCCACAAGAGGCCTCCCAACTTGAAATTTTCCAAATCCATTGGTCTAAGCTTGACTGGCAATGGGGAAAACCCCTAATGACATCTCCAGAAAAGTGAAATGTCGATCAGATTCATGAATTATTCTCGAGTTGGCATCTGGAAGGCATTTGAAAATGTTGTTGGTCGAAAATAACTTTTCGAATATGATGTGCAATACAGGTTTATAATAATTCCATCGCACAATGTTAAAATTTATATTCTACCAATGTTATCCAGCATAAAACGAGTCCATGCTCAAGTTATCGATTCACCGAATTGCATGGCGTTTACGAGGTCCATTTTCACTTCGGATTTAACAGTGGTTTACTCAACTTCTGATGAATGATTGTAGAAAACTATATATCATGTGTTTTGTTTCTTAAGACATTCAAACAATACATTTCAGACAAACATCAACACTTTTAGAAGCTTTGAATAAATCCACTGCAAGCAATTAGTGTTTACATGGGATACATTTCATAATGTAAAATATTCATATATGTATATTTATTTTTATGATAAAATTCAACAGAATTGATAAAGTCTAATATTTACAAGTTTAGAAAACAAAATACTTTAAAAAAAAAATGTACCAAGCAATAACCATAAAACAGTGTTGGGCAGTAATTGAGTTCATAGATGTATTTGAGAAACGAGTAAAAGATTACTGAGTACAAATAGTAATTTGAATATAAAATGTACAAAAGTAATTGAATACAAATTTATTCAAAACGTACGAGTACAATGCACTCGATTACAAAAATGTACTCAAAATGGGTGATTGCAAATATCCTTGAGTATTCATGCAACTACATATGAGTATTATACAGTACTATACAGTATATAAAACTATAGTAATCGAGCATGAATAGAAATACTTTTAAGTATGTAATTGTGTAATTTGAGTAACAAAAATAAATACTTGAAATGAGGGTCATCCTAAAAGCTAATATGAATGTGTGACCATTCGACATTCCTAACCAATTGATATCCTAATTTTTACATTTTTACAAGATCCTTTTGTTATTGAATGGTCTGTTCTTTTTTCGCTTTTATTATTAAGATTTCCCTTTATTTTGTGTTCTCATATTTATTTCGAGTTCCCTGAACAATACTTTTGCAATACGCCTTACTCATAATCAGTAATCAGTACTCATCGCACGAGTACTGATTACTGATTGCAATATTATTCATACTATGGAGTATGATTCCACTGTAATCGTAATCAATTATCGTACTCAGGAGTACAATTTTCCCATCCCTGCTATGTCTTATATATATATAATTTAGTCTGATTAATAAAAGAATTTTACAATACAATTAATTAATATAAAATAATTATTGAGAATTAATGATAATTTATTGGAAATTGTCAAAATAATTCTTTGAGCAACTTATTTTTATAGCAATTTTTTTAAGTGAATGCTTCGCAATAACTTATACTAAAAAACGTAACAAATAAATACACTTTGCAATATATTTTCATCGGAAAAACTTTCTAATAAATTCATTCGAAAAGATAACTGTATTTTTACTGAAAAATAAACACATTTATCCATTTTGAATGAAAGACATTTTTCAATCAGATTGCATTGGAGAACGTTTTCCAATAAGTGCATGTTTCAAGATATAATCTAATGAAAAATATATCACAAACTACACTTTTAAATCTATATATATATCGTTTTCTAAACCATGGCCATAAACCACAAATTTCAGATTTCTCAGACTGTCCTGCCCGATTATTTTGATTAAAGTCTAGTCTAGATAGCGTAACTAGGCGTATATATAAGAGTGCAAGCAACGCTCGAATGTTTTTAAAATAGTATAGATCCGTCGATATTGCGATTATTGTATCCGATGTTTACCTCAATAACCCTGTACCTAATATTTAATCTAGGTTACTTCGGTATATAAAAAAAGACAACGATCAAAAGGCGTTGTTCCCATTTCAATTGACCGTACCACGCCTATGAAAGATTGGGATTCATGTTCAACATCCATCTCCTACAAAAGCCTTTGTGAAAAACATGCAGGATTTATCGATGCACCAAAATTTTAATAAATCTTATTTTTCTCGCAACATAGAGAGGGTTTGCCTGGATGTTTTATCTATTCTCGGTAAATTACACCGAAATAAGCGATGCTAGAATAGAGGAGTGTGTTGGCATCTATAGCGGCATACAAAAGGTGTGCCATTTCCCCATCACAATACCTTTTTATATATACAAGTACAAACAGTTTCAAAGCTGAGACCACGTTTTCTGAATTTGACATAACACTGATACGATCTGCATAGCATTTCCATAAATTTCTAATTACTTTACAAACGCCGGAGGCAAGCCTTCCTTTTGAATTTAAAATATTCCGACTGCCAGAATAAAAAACTCGCTAATAATGAAACTTTAATGAGATGTGTTCTACTTTATTCCGAGGATATACGAGTTAGCTACGGTATATCAACAACTATATAACGCATGACGGATAAAATATAAATTTGAAACGACCGAATTGCCAATAACAGCGTAGTAACAAAGAATTTTATAGACATTGGAAAATAAACTGAAAAAACATAGTAAGAATAATAAATGTGTTTTACATTAAATACACTGATGGTCTCATTTTTATCAAAAAGTTGCACATAAACGATGAATTTTTAGCACTTTGTTAAATTATGTTAAAGTAAAATAAACAGTAGGCTTATGTTAAAAACGACATTCAGTCAATTCTCCTTGGCAGTGACAGGCGGGTGCCTTTTACCTCCCTTGTATCCTATTTGTCTACATATAATCTCCTACCACCCTCTCTTCATGCAATATGATGTATTCCCCTCCCTATTCAATACCCAATAATGTAATCTTTGGGATTCCCACACACAGACACACATACATGTTAACGAGTTTCTATCACCTGTATTCATAAGAGCATATACTTCAAAACCCCTCTTAATCGGTCCCTCCTATCTGCCATGATTTACGAACGTATCTTTTTACGAACGCCACATGTTGTTTCGATTTACGAGCGTTAATCCAATTTACGAACGGGGGAAAACCCTGTGGGCTACCAAAAAAGTGCAAAGTTTTAGTGAATATGGCGTTAAGAAGAATCACAATCGTATGAAAGTTACGATCGTGTTTTGGATCTTGTCAAGGAGTACAACATGGCAAAATCGACGATCTCCACTATTCTAAATAATTATGATGCGGCTTCTTTTTTTGGTAATTAAACTGCTTTCTTCTAATATTACCGTTATATGTGAACCTTCCATGCATTTGTAAATTTGTAACGTATCAAACACTATAGAACCTTGTAAAAATTTGATGAGGTTAGCGAGTGTTGTGCAGAGCCCCAAAAAGCACTTATCGACAACACAAAATTGATTAAAATATGTGAAATATCTGACAGAGTCGTTGATAAGGGGGAATTCAGAGGAAAGGGCAGTGTTGAGTAAACGAGGACATTTTCCAGGACCTTCTTAGTACACAAGCCCTTCGTTTCCAGGTCAAAATCCAATGCTGATTCTTGTGCATTTTGTCACGAACTGCAAATAAATTTAATTCCACACATAATACTGTATTATTTCCACATATAAAACCATACCATGTTTTAAAAAACCAGAAAAAAAAAGAAAAATTTGGACAAGGAACGAATTATTTGGATTTACATTGATTACAATGGGAAAAATTGATTCGAATTACAAACTTTTCCATTTACGAACAGGGTCATGGAACGGATTAAGTTCGTAAATCGAGGTGTTTCCATTGTCCACAGTCAATAGAACTTTTAACAATTGGGCTCTAGCATTGCAAAATGTTTCACCTTGTACATATCAGCAGTGGATTAAGTTAAGTAGAAATTCATGTACCTGTATGTAAATGTAAGCGGAAATAAAGCCGAAATTGCTGTACTTCGTACATCCCACCCCATGGAAGCAGTGTCTATTATTTACGACTAAGAATGTGTGAATAACGACAAGGACGGTTTGGTGTTATAGAAACTGGTGTCGCGAAATCCTCGCCAAGTTTTCAGCACTTGTGGGTGGTAATCATCGCATAAATTAAGACCTATCCTATTGCATTTTCCCTCGCTAAATATTGAATTAAGCATACAAATTCCGAGCGTTTCACTCGAACATAATTTACACCTAAGCACCCAGCCGTAGTCATCCTTAAATTAGCCATTCATTGTTCTTCAACGAGTGAACAAAAAAACTAGGTTTTCTTTCTTCAACATTATAGGCAAATGAGGATAGACAGATAATGCTAATATCAGGTAATTTGTTCAGAAAATTAGTTGCGACCTAATTTTTTTTAAAACTTCACAGCTTGAACATAAATAAAGATGTCATTAGCTCACCCATAAAAACGCTTGTCGCCTGTTGCACTTTATGGCCGGTTGTGTAAGCGTTTGTTAACGATGTAACCGGGGATTAAACAGGATTCGCTAATTACATGCATGTCATGCATGCAGTTATGGATACTGCCATGCATGCAATGAAGGAATATAAATCAATCGTTCTTAACATGTTGCAATTGCCTCAGTACAACAGGATATTCATATTACGTATTACGCAGTAGAGGATGATATACAGTGGAATCTCGATTTACGAATTCAATCCGTTTCTCGACCCTGTTCGTTAACCGAATCAATTTTACCCATTGCAACTGATGTAAATCCAAATAATGCGTTCTTTGTCCTATACATTTTTTTAAACATGTTATGGCTTATGTGAGGAAATAATACAGACAGGAAATAAATATAATAGCAATATTAGAAGAAAGCAGTTTTAATATATACATCCATGATTTCCAACATTACAGGAAATAAAGACACCCACGTGGTGTCGTCATGCTGACGTTGCTGTGAATCGAATTCATTCCCAGATTCTGTTTAAAAAAATTTCTTTAATAAACATTGTTTCCATTAAGAAAATGTGTATTATTCAACTCTATTCTGTTATTAATTACATGATTTTAGTTTGAAATCGACGTCATCGATGGATTGTCATTCATTGCATCTGCAATTGGCGTGATTAAAACGAGAGACGAATTTTTTCCTTTTTTGCACCGTAGGCTATATCTTTGAAACTAATATCGATTTTAATTGAAATCCTTGGAAATGATAACATTTATGATGTTACCTGTATTTAGTAAAACTTATTAGTAACAAAGATGTTTTGCTGAAACTAGTAAAACAATTGCAGAAACTCGGACCTTTGATAAGTGGTCCAGAGAAATGTGTTCGTAAACTGAAGCATCGCTCGTAAAGAGAAACAGCATGTGGTGTTCGTAAACCGTGGTTCTACGTATCATGTTTGTGAAAACATAGAAACATGTTTGTGTTCAGCTTCATTTGCGGATATTTGATCAATGTCAACAAAGTAGTGAACAAGGTAAACACGTTCGGAGTGGAATAGCTTAATATAGACAACTATGGGCCATATACATGTATATCATGCATGTGTGAAGTTGTGAACACTTGATGGATCATAAACAGCAATATACGGCTCATATTTCGCAAATGATGGGTCATATATTGCTCATGATGGACCATAGTGGAAATACTGTATATGGGCCACATAAAGCTAAGTATCCACTGCCAAAACAAAACAAAACATTAAACATAAAACATGAGACACAAAGTTTCCATCGTGTTTTG
>JAQGBW010000303.1:0-48168 GCA_034698625.1 Julus scanicus | reverse complement strand
AAGACGTCTTTTTTGACTTCCTAAAGACGTCTTTTTTGACTTCCTAAAGACGTCTTTTTTGACTTCCTAAAGACGTCTTTTTTGACTTCCTAAAGACGTCATTTTCTGGTCTTAAAGACGTCATCTTTTGGTCTTAAAGACGTCATCTTTTGGTCTTAAAGACGTCATTTTTTTTGTCAGAAAGACGTCAAATGTTTGGTCAGAAAGACGTCATTTTTAGTCAATTTTTCGCAAAAAATTAATGTCTACAGGACTGAGATTTTGGTCATTATTTTATTACTTGGTCATTTGTTGGTCCTAGACGTAATTTATGTCAGAAAGGCATCATTTTTTGGTCATTTTTTCCGCAATACTTGACATCTTCAGTATTTAGATTTTGACTTCATATTTTGGTCATTTTTCACAAAAACCTCTTTTTTAACACCAAAATTAATCAAATTGACCAACTTTGCTACTTGGTTAGTGATAATTTAGTTGCTATACTCCCTATATTATAAAACCCAAATTCGTACTTGTAACTGAAATTGAGTCGAATGATTTATGTTTTTCATTAAACTTAAGTTATTAAATTTTGTATAAATTTGTGTTTATTGTGAACTACATTTCCTACATTTTTGAAAATTCCCCGATTATAGCTAGTGTTACATATCTCATATTTTCTTTTTGAATGGGCCTCGCATTTCGTGTATTTTAGCCAAGGTTTTGTAAGCATACAAATGTCAAGGGCCTGAAAGATAAAAGGACATCTATGTCAGAAACTGGTTTCCACGTGTAGATTGGTGATTACAGTATGAAAAATGGCTCCAATTTTGTGTCACACGTAGGTTGTGTATCTATATGTGTGTGTGCTGGGGGGATACATCTATATTGTTAACGCCCATCTATAGTAATGAGCTAAAGTACGTTGGCAAGTATAGCCTATATTGGGCTAGATTCACATTGGCCCTAATGGCTTTTTTGATGTGTAAAAACTGAGAACTTTATACTGTATTTTGTATGATACTCAAACAGGAGAGAAAAGAGAAGTACTATAGAGGAGAAAAATAAAAAAAAAAGCTGGCAAATGAAGACGTATTGAAAGTTCTTCATATTTCTTTTCCTTGTTATTTCTTGATCGAGCTTTTCTCGAAGACAGATGAGAGAAAGTGTGGTCAAATTGACCAAAGTAAATTATTAAAAAGGATAAATTTTTCCAAGTTTGGACAACATAAAAGTTTCTGAAATGCATTTTATCCATAGTATCATCTCGCCAAATGATGGCATAGCCACACACGATCGATGGCGCTATTTGCACTATTGCTTTTTTATGTTTTTTCTTGCCCACACGACGCCATATTCTTATTATCCAATTTCTGCCTGTTTGTTTAAGATTTTATTGACCACAGCAGATTAGTCCTGCAGAAAAGTTGGACATCTTAAGTTCACTCGCTGTAGTATACTACTGGCGACATATATCATTAACGCCATGGAAATTAATAATCCATACTTAGTGCTTAATTAGTGTTGACACATACTATGATGACATAAAATTTGGATCGATACTAATTAACCACTAACGTTGAAATGTCTTATTAATGGTCAGTCTGCATGTACCAACTTTGAACACTTGATTGCCAGTCTCAAATTAGCAACACGTTCTTGACTTAAGCCGGGTTTCCGGCGACACCAACATCGCCAACACACACACAAGCATAAAATACAAATCTTAAACAATGAAGTCTGAAACTTGTTAATGTTGTCTAGGTGTAGCCACTAAAAAAAGCAACAAAAAACCGAGTTCAGCGCTCTTGAAAATGTGGATTAACCGCTGACCGCACAATTTTAGACTTGTGATTTGCAGACGATCTTAATTTGAATTTCAACAAAGGCGTGATTGTTGCCCCAAAATATTACAGGAAACAAGAAAATTCGTCTGCACACTGTCATATCAGGTCTGCGATTGAGCCGAGCCGACGGCTGAGCCGAGTGGTGACATATCTTTCTCTGATCTATACTGTTTCCCGGGTGATAGTTCAAATAAGTCTAGAAACATGATTCTGAACGTAAAAACACGTCATAAGTTTGTTGAAACAAAAGTGGTAAGCAAAGTTTTTTGGTAAATTATATTAGCGAGCTTTGCGTCTGCTTCGTGTTGCTGTCGGTGGAGACCTCGGCTTTAGTCCAGTCTGACTTTAACCTCAATGTCGGTATGCATCCGAGGAAACATACACAAACACGTAAAACATACACAAGAAACACTGAACAAAAACTCCCAGCATGTTTTTCGGAACATGTGTATTTTTTCCTTTGATCCGGACCGCCTCTTGAGCGATCGCCAGGAAACATCGGAATGTGTCAGAAAATGGCCGTTTTTTGACACGTGTTTCACAAACACATCTGGACACACCAAGGTAGAATGTTTCATGTTTCTAAATGTTTCTTTGGGTGCGTGTGCACGCACCAAAAGAATATGGAATATTTGCAATGGCCATTAATTTTTTTTTTGACAATAATAATTACAGTCGAACCTGCCTATCTCGAATTCCATGGAAAGGATTAAAATTTCGAGATAAGCAAGTTGAAATGTCTATTGTATACTATTTTTTCCATTATTGATTATGTATACATATTAAAAGATTACAAACGACAATTTTTATTAATTTCAAGGAATACGTAATCACAGTGGCAAATTTTTTAGCATACCTTTTAACTTGGAAATACATATGTCCTATATGTACATAGTTGGGACAAACAAAAAATGTTGTGTGCCATCCATAAAAAGAACACTGATTTTTTAAATTGAGACTTGTTCTAAATTCGAAAAATACAGGTTTTGGAAAACCATATTTCGAGATATACATGGAAAATACACTGAATTTTGATTTTAAAGGTAGGGAATTCCAGGAATTTCGAGATATACAGGGTTTCGAGATAAACAGGTTCGACAGTATTAACAAACCCTATTGTGTTCAACTGAAAAGTTGTCATGAATATATGATGTTCATAATGTAGTTGTGCATTTCCTTGTTCACTTCACCAAACAGTCAAAATAACTGTTTTTATATAAAACACAAGAATGTGTGAAAAAAATTTGAAATGTTGAAAAGGACTTTTCGAAATTGTCATGAAAACTGAAAACGCAGATTTTCTATGATAAAAACGCATTTTTTCTAAGGCAAAAGCGCAAACTTTCTTTGGTGAAAATGCAAATTTTCTTTATTTAAAACGCAAACTTCCTATGGTGAAAATGCAAATTTTCTTTATTAAAAACGTAAATTTTATTTGGTAAAAATGGAATTTTTCTACGGTAAAAATAAGGACCATATATTCTCCCCCCCCCCCCCTCCTCCTCCTCCTCCTCCTCCTCCTCCTCCTCCTCCTCCTCCCTTTCCCCCAGGCCCGGCCCTGGCTCTCGGCGCCCCTGCCTTTGGGCATTTGTCAGCAAATGAGTTTATCATTAGATTGCGATTGAAAAGGGTTAGTTGGGACCAAATGCATTTTTTACTGTTGATTTTTCGTACGCGAGTGATGGCGTGCATGTATAATTAGCTGTTGTCTGTAATTCAACTCAATTCTGGAAATTCAAGCCCAATTCTATTAGCTCAGCAAATTTCCCACGAGGCTCATTGGTGTCACTCGCACTTTAATGTTTTCCTCTCAATCTGATCTTGGATCGGAGGAAAATCTTTATTATACCCCCATCACATTTTCAGCATATATCATATGACTTCTTCTTGCAAGTAGGCTTCAATAACGATGGAATCCTATAAAATGCTTGGATGAAATTCATGGAAAATCCTCAGCTTTCTGTGTAGTTATTCTCTCATCCCTTTCTTTCAGCCCCCAATATTCAATCGAATTGTTTAGATATGGTATTGCAATACCTAAAGTGTAGCTGTATTTCATGCATTAAAGTCGTTAAATTCCCCATATTGAAAAAGTCTCCACGTTTATAAAACTTAGTCCACACCAGCGAAAACACGGAGCAAAAATAAGCAAGGTTTTCAAAAACATGTTTTCGATAAGTTTAATTGCAAAGTTTCCGTCACAATGTTTCAGCCAACTTGTATATATAAAAATAACCAGTTTTGGTTTTTTTGGTATTTACACTTCTGCTTTTAGAAGCATGTTTCAATGTTTTGTGTTTCCATGTTTCTGCATTTTTGGTATTTACACCTCTGCTTTTGGAAGCATGCTCCTGAAAGCATGTTTTCATGTTTATGTGTTTCTGCTTTTTTGGTATTTACACCTATGTTCTTGTAAGCATGTTTTAATGTTTAATGTTTCCATGTTTCTGCTTTTTTTTTGGTATTTACGCTTCTGCTTTTGGAAGCATGCTCCTGAAAGCATGTTTTCATGTTTCGTGTGTCTCCTTTTTTTGGTATTTACACCTCTGCATTTGGAAGTATGCTCCTGAAAACATGTTCTCATGTTGAGTGTTTCCGTGTTTCTGCTTTTTTGGTATTTACACCTCTGCATTTGGAAGTTTGTTCCTGAAAACATGTTTTCATTTCTGATTTTTTGGCATTTACACGTCTGCTTTTAGAAGCATGCTCCTGAAAACATGTTGTCATGTTTCGTGTTTTTGCTTTTTTGGTATTTACACTTCTGCTTTTGGAACCATGCTCCTAAAAACATGTTTTCATGTTTCGTGTTCCCGTGTTTCTGCTTTTTTGTTATTTACAACTCTGTTTTTGGAAGCATGCTCCTGAAAGAATGTTTTCATGTTTCGTGTTTCCGTTTATTCTGCTTTTGTTCCATGCTTTCGTTGGTGTGGACCTGGCTTAATGCAAACAACTTTGAAAACATTTTTGTACAGATGGCCATTTAGTATATAAATACAGTGGCTATAAACTGTATTTAGCTTTTATATGGCTAAATACTCATCATCTTAATATGGTTCATGCATGACTTTAGATAGTTTTTCCACAAGATATATATTTTATAAATCTCTGATTATACGTCCCCAAAAAACTTGTATTTAAACTGTATTTTCACAGTGAATTTTTTTTTTTTTTTTTTTTTTGGGTGTTCAGTACTGGGAAACGTGCATTTTGATCATCATTTGAAAAATTGAAATTCGTGATTATATACCGGAATGTATTTAACCCAAAATACATGTATTTAAAATGTATTTTCACAGTGAATTTTTTTTTTGGTTTTCAGTACTGGTAAACTGGAAAAACTACGGATTTGAAAAAGTGCAATTCGATGATCTGGTTAAAGTGATTTACAAGAAAGTCGTTGAAGTCTGCAAATGATGCATGTATCCACATTGCTCATCAGAGAGATGTTTTTGTCAACTGCATCATGGTAAGCGAATTTTGCACATCGTCGCATGATTTAAATTTGTTTTGAATAGCATTTTCCCCCGGCCACCCTGAAAGCCTCCTGAAATATTTTTTTTCTCCCTAAGTGATCCGATTTACATATTACCACTATCAAAACGCCATAAACAAACATGCATTGAGGACGTCACATATAACAAACGACTGAGGGCGGGCCCTTTGCCCAAACTACTTAGTGAATAACTGCATGCTAACAACATATCGATATACAAAACCCAGGAAGGAAAAAAGGGGGATGGGGGGGAAATAAATAACCTCGTGACACACAAAAAAAAGTGTAATGAAAGGGATGTGGTGCCTCTCTCTGTTCATAGATTCCTCTGGAGCATATATTGCAAGAATGGACCTTTTTTTCCACTGGTGCACCTTCAGAGTTCATGAGGGGGTTTGTGTACAACTCAAGGGCGGGACGATAGGGTTAACTCCGGAGGGTTCTTTTATATCATCGGTGGCAGAAGGCCTTAAAGGGGTAGAAAACACAGGTGTGATTGCCACCAACAACAAATTGATATGGTCGTTTAGTGTACAACTGTGGATACCCTTTATGGCATTGAAGTACTCGTGCAAATGGCGTGTGCCTCGCCATTATGTTTGCCCAAAATGGAGGACAACATGTCAAAAAAGATGTCGTTTAGTGGGTCGTAAATATATCCCTCCTTTAATGCTATACATACACACACTTTGAATGCTCTAAAACTCTTTTGAGAAGCACTATCACATTTGCATGTGAAAATAGCTTTAATTGGAGCATTGAATATTCAATAGTTTAATATTCAAATCAGAATATGAAGAAACATTTTGAAATAACTGCAATAGTGCAATATGTCGTCCGGTATAAATTTAATAATTTTAATTAAGAATTAAGCCTAGTCCGCAACAACGTAAGCGAGGTTTGCGAAAACATGTTTTCGATAAAAGTTTGCTTACGAAATTTGTAGACGAGTAAATGTAGGGGATATTTGCTTTGGCAGATGAGTTGTTACATACTTTGTAGCGGATTCCGACCAGAAATTGTTTGCGAGAAATTGTTTGCGGGGTATTGTTTGCGAGGAGATGTTTGCGATGAGGTGTTTACGTGAATTTTTTTGCGGGGAGTTGTTTGCGGGGAGTTGTTATGCTAGGAATTGTTTGAGGGAAATTTTTGCAGGGAAAATTGTTTGCGAGAAATTGTTTGCGGATAATTGTTTGCGAGGAGGTGTTTGCGAGGATCTATTTGCGAGGAGTTGTTTGCGGGAATTGTTTGCGAAGAGGTATTTACGGGTAATTGTTTGTGAGGAATTGTTATGCTAGGAATTATTTGAGGGAAATTGTTTGCAAGGAGATATTTGCGGGAATTGTTTGCGAAGAACTGTTTGCGAGGAACTGTTTGCGAGGAGGTATTTACGGGAAATTGTTTGCGAGGAATTGACCGAACACCAAATTGAAGACTTATCGTATGTACATATATAACAGAGAAATATTACTTTCCAAAGATAATTTGAACATTGATTTAAAAAACTCAATAGCAAACTAATATCAAATAAACAATTATCAAAAAAAAAAATTGCATTTAACACCAATTAATCCAACATAATGTAACTTCTGCAAAAAAAAAAAAACAGAAACAAAATTGTACAATTTGTGTATTGGCAATTACTTCAGTGTTTGCCATTAGTCAGAATAATTTGAGCACGAAAGTGAAATTAATTTCAAGCAAGAACAAGGGATTATTAGACATTTCGTGCAAATGTGGGGGTAATTTAATGAAAGAAATGTTTGATGAATGGTGGCCTCGTCGTACCCCCTTTTCATTTGTCTCATAATTTCGTGGTCAATTATTCTCGGAAAAGATGTTGGCAGTCAGAGTCGAAATATTGATCGCCATCCCGAAATGTATTATAGGTTGAATAGCGATTTCTGGGGTCCGTTTCTGACCCCGGATTGACCATTGGTGATCCATATGCTGGAAGCTTGTAACGGTCAACACCTTCCAAGCTATTCTTGACCAATTTTATATCGAGTAGGACGATCTATTCAATTCAGACATCAACCTTTCTCTCCCCTTTTTTTTGTTCATTTTGATTTACAGCCCTTGTTGAAACTCGCCTCGTGGAAATACTGTATACAGTACATTTGGCAGAATTTCAGCATTTGATAAGCCTAGATAGAATGAAATTTCTTCAGATTTTTAAAGATTTCCTGCAAATAAAGCAGAAATTGCAACTACTAATATTTTTCTATATGGGAATTATCATAAATTTGAAATTTATTAAAGCCTTGTGAAGGTGAATTAACAATTTGAAAAATTTTAGCTAAGAAACATTTTTGAAAATATCAGTTAAAATACATTTTTTTTAAAATTTGAGTTAAGATACATTTTTTAAAATTTCATTTCAGATACATTTTTGATAATTTCAGTTAAGATGCATTTTGGATAATTTCAATTAGATGCATTTTTCAAACTTTCAGTCAAGATACATTTTTGAAACTTTTAATTCAGATACATTTTTGAGAATTTCAGTTGAGATACATTTTTGATAATTTCAGTTCAGATACGTTTTTGAAACTTTCAGATATGATACATTTTTGAAAATTTCTAGTTATATGCGTTTTTAAAAAATTCATTTAAGATACATTTTTGAAACTTCCAGATATATATATTTGAAAATTTAATTAAGATACATTTATGAAAATTTAATTAAGACACATTTTTGAAAATTTCAGTTAAGAAACATTTTTGATAATTTCAGATAAGATACATTTTTTGATAATTTAAGTTGAGATCCATTTTTGAAAATATCGATTAATTTTTTGAAAATTCAGTTGAGATACATTTTTGAAAATTTCAGTTAAGATACATTTTTTAAACTTCCAGATATATATATATATATATATATATATATATATATATTTGAAAATTTGATTAAGACACAGTTTTCAGTTGAGATTCATTTATGATAATTTCAGATAAGATACACTTTCGAAACTTTGAATTAAGATACATTTTAAAATTCACTAAATTGGCTACATTTTCAACCTCATGAACAGCAAAAAATCTAAATTATATACTTAAAATAATACAGAAAACGAGCTTTGCCACCATTACGACTTGTTTTCAAAAACAATTTAAAACAATTATGTAAAACATATTACTGGTTATCAATACGTTTAAATTTAATTTATTAATACCTCGAGCATTAAATTTAACTGGTCTAGTGATAAATTACGCAACTTATCTAGCTTAAAATGTCTTTCTAAGGTGTATATATAGCTAAAATACTGAACATGTATAGCCTAAATCAACCACTCCACCACAAAGTATCCTTATTATATATACCAAAGAAAAACGAAATGCGACACTATATTTCAACTTTAGCTCATCAGTTATGATTTGCGAGTTATTCAACTTAAAACAAATTTATGAAAGAATTCACATGCATCGCGAGCTTAACTAGTCAAATGCATCGAGTTTAGTTTTTTTTTTATATAAAATATGTCTACATTTCATAGATGGCATAATAAGAGAAAATGAAAAACTGCTTTGTGACAGCATTTTTACAATGCAACATGGCGTGTATATCAAATACTTAACGGCCCGTTTGGGGGGGCTTACGATAATGAAAGTATACAAGTTACAAATAGTATATGCACGTAATTTAGTGGCAATATTTCCCAACAGCATTTAAATGGTTGTCACATTTCATCGCCAATATATAGGTTCCCCCCAAAAAATAACCAAGAACCTCCTCCTCCCAGATACGAAAAAATAATAAACGTAAATATAAAAGCCTACATTTTTAGCTAAGCAAGTTCATTACAGCTAAAAAGACTTGATAAAAGTAATATAAAAATATTATCCCGAAGGAAGTTTATCCATCAGCCTCGCATTAAAAATCCAAAAGTCATTTGTTCTCATTTGTATATAATATATATACTACAGGCAATGTATAAAAGCTTATGATGTCGTATGAAAAATCACAATAACTCACATTTCCCGGTTTTAAAAGTCAACTTTTGTGATATTTTTCCTCGAAAATTAAGCTTAAATATTTTCTAAGTTGTTTTCAAGAAAACACATCATTTTCAGTTTATATTAGAGATGAAAATACATTTTTGTCTAAATTTACCAGTTGTGTGTGAGATGTGTAAAAGATTTTATGAAAACCACTAAAACATTTTGTGTTTTAAACTAGAAACTTGATGATGACATTTACGGTTTGCGGGGCCACATTTAATCTAGAAAACACGCATTGTCATAAATTCAAGTAAATTTGTGACTTTTTAAACTGATGTTGTGAGTTTCTTTGAGAGCATGTCACATTTTTGAAGAAATTTGAAAAAAATGACTAGGTCCATACTAGCGAAAGCACGGTGCGAAAGCAGAAAACATGGAAACACGAAACAAGAAAACATGTTTTCAGGAGCATGCTTCCAAAAACAGAGGTGTAAATACCAAAAAAGCACTGGGTGGTACGAGGGAAGCCACACTCGTCTGCTCGTCTGCACACCGGCTGAAAATTAAGCCGACGGCTGAGTACATGCGTTGGAACAAGCGCCGTATCGCCGAAAAGCCATTGGGACGGAAACTTGTAAAGCAAACTTGTTTCGAAAACATGTTTTCAGGAGCATGCTTCCGAAAGCAGAGATGTAAATACCAAAGAAGCACTGGGTGGTACGAAGCTCGTCTGCACACCGGCTGTAAATTAAGCCGACGGCTGAGTACATCCGTTGGTACAAGCGCCGTATCAGCAAAAAGCCATTGAAACGGAAACTTGAAAAACAAACTTTTATCGAAAACATGTTTTCAGGAGCATGCTTCCAAAACCAGAGGGGTTAATACCAAAAAAAAAGCACCGGGTGGTTTGACGGTTGCTACACGTGTATGTACGCAGTTCGTCTGCACACCGGTAAGCCATATTTGCATGACCGTAGAAGTCTTTGGGTCTCTAAACTTAACTAACCAACCAACCAACCAAAAACCAACCAACCAAATCATCGCTTTTGATTTGTTTATTTGTAGGCAGTGTATAAAGTTTGTCTTACGAGTAATTGTTTGCGAGTTTGTCCGTAAATCCTCAAATTCACATATTACAAAATTTTTTGATCTTAAATTTTGGTTCTGTAAACACTTGAATCTCAACTATTCTTCCATGGTTTTATTCACTATAATTTCCTATAAAAAAAACATTTTTAAAATATGATGATTAATATTTTTCCCCGCGTTTTGTTTGGGCTGCTAAAAGCTAGATATATAAGCGAACAGTTTAAGAAAATTCATTTCATCATCATTTACACTCGTTTAATTTGGTGTTTTTTTACGAAATTGTTCTTTAGCCAATCAGTGTTCATGAATTAGCAATTGATACGAAAAATACAGGCTATGGAGCAGCTATAGCACACGTGTAATTACAGGATTGCTGATGAAATTGGAATTATTGGATCCTGGCTAAAATAATGAGATAGTAAGACAACAAAAAAAGTCAATAAGAAGGTCTCTGCATATGAGATAGGAGAAGAAAGGAAAGTCAGAATTGGAGGGGGGTCTTTTAGCAGTGGAAATACTGGTGTAATGGCCTCCATGGTCTCCTATAATAATAAAGGAAAGTCGCGTGAAACCTTTTCTACGTTTCAAATCATTTATGTTCTTCGTAATTGTTGAGGCCAATCGAAGGGATATCGTCTTGAAGGCAATTTCAAACGCCGAATATTAGTTTTCTTTTATCGTCTGAGCTCATTCTTGGATACCAGTCTAAAGGGAAAATAATTAATTGGCCACGAGTCGCCACTGAAATAGCCATCGTGTATGCAGCGAACCTACATAAGCATTACTCTTATGAGGAGATGCGGAGCGCCCCCTATATCATCTACCCCCTCAATCCCTCGCCTATACTCCTTAAGCCTCAACAACTTATTACACCACACCAACCCCTCTTTACTTCGCTCACCGATATTCTAGTATTTCTCTCAATGGCCACCAGATAATTTAGCAAAGCCTAATATCAATCTAAGGATTCTTCCTTTCATTTTCCCTTTCTCACATTCATTTCATCTTTTTATACCGTCCATATCCACTCTGTATAGGATGCAACTCCACTAAGCATAGTATTGTAGTCGTCCATCATCAATTCACTGAAATTTATATTTTCTGCATAGTCTTTTTCTTGGCTTGCCCTACTTATAAACATAATGTGAGTCGTTGCTACACTGTTTTCACTAATTCTGACAATTTCTGTTCGGTTGTATTTAATAAAGAGCGTGATAAGTGAAAATTCACTACTTTGGAAGAGGGAGAGTGTGAGCGTACCGAAGTTTTGAAAATTCAAGTACATTTGGGATTGCGGACACATTTCTTCCGGTGTCCATTTCCCCTTTTCACTGAACTTTAAATCTCAATGTAACAGAAAATTTAAAAACGTCCATAATGGATTTCCCCCCTCCTCCCTCCCCCTCTCCACATGGTATCCACATGTCAGCAGCCCCTTCTCCCCATACCCCCTCTGGTGGACGTTCTTTTTGAACGCCCCATTAATGTGGTCAAAACCTGACTAAACTTGTCTATCCCTGTCTAAACCTGTCTAACCCTACCTAAACCTGTCTAACCCTACCTAAACCTGTCTAACCCTACCTAAACCTGTCTAATAATACCTTAACCTGTCTAACCCTGCCTATCCCTATAACCCTGCCCACACCTGTCTATCACTGCCTAAACCTGTCTAACCCTGCCTAAGCCTGTATATCCCTGTCTAACCTTGACCACACCTGTCTATCCCTGTCTAACCCTACCTAAACCTGTCTATCCCTACCTAAACCTGTCTAACCCCCGCCTATCCCTATAACCCTGCCCACATCTGTCTATCCCTGTCTATCACTGCCTAAACCTGTCTAACCCTGCCTAAGCCTGTATATCCCTGTCTATCTCTGTCTAACCTTGACCACACCTGTCTATCCCTACCTAAACCTGTCTATCCCTACCTAAACCTGTCTATCCCTACCTAAACCTGTCTATCCCTGCCTAAACCTGTCTATCCCTACCTAAACCTGTCTAAACCTGCCTAAACCTGTCTAACCCTGCCTATCCCTGTCTAACCCTGCCCACACCTGTCTATCCCTGCCTAAACATGTCTAACCCTGTCTAACCCGATCGTCTAACTATTTGCTAATTTTAAATAACAGAATCTGCATATATAATCGAAATAAGGTTTAGATGGGACCTCGAATGGACCAATGAATCTGCTTATCGATCACATATACAAGTATTAAATGAAATTCGCTGTTTTTATTCATTTTTCTTCTTTCTTATCTGGGTCCTTATAATGTATTTTAACGACGCTCGCGATGCTTAGAAGTGCAAACCTGCATTTTAGTACGAAAATAAATGGTGTGTCCATCCCTGGGAGGGAATGAATGAGACTTCATTTTGTGTCTTGAATGGAAAAAAAATCTAATGGACTTGGGCAGGTCCCAATCCTGTAGTGCACACTGCATACAAAGAAGGAATAAATTTCGGATAGGAATTGAATGAAAGATCGAAGGGTAATCTAATGTTTCCTTTGGAATTATTTAGTTAGATGCAATATAGGCCTAGACAGGGTGCGAGTCGTGTTTACCAAGTGGGTGCGAGATGGACAACAACTGACCATTTCCTCGAAATCCTCAATTCCATTGGTTTGTCAGTTTCGCCTTTTTTTCCCCCCTATTGTATTTATTCGATGCAAGGGGTCATAATGAACTAAAGGAATCTTAATGCACTGGTCAGCACGAGATGGCGCCAATATGTAGGGCAGGAAACAAATGTAGGGCTTCTTTTTTAAGCCTAGTCCACACCAACGAAAACACGGAGAAAAAGCGAGGTTTTTGAAAACATGTTGTCGATAAATGTTTGCGTATCAAGTTTCAGAACCAATGTTTCAGCAAACCAAAGTTAGGTTATGTCTTATCCCTTAAATTTTAAGGATTTTTTTTGTGTTTTTAGGAATGCTAACACAACAAATTACCACAATATTTTTCCTCCATAAAGTCTGAAAAATGTTAATTTTTTGGATTAAATTTAAATCAAAATTTTTCGAACAATAGATATTTATATTGTTATTTAAATCGTTAGAAAATTTCAATTGTTTTCTATGGTTTTCTATTGTTCAGGCAATACAGCTAGAATAGAAGTCAATAGAAGCCATTAGAAGTCAATAGAAGCCATTAGAAGTCAATAGAAGCCATTAGAAGTCAATAGAAGCCAATAGAAGTCAATACAGAAACCATAGAAAACAATTAAAATCAATAAAGTGTCCCAATAACAATAGAAACCAATAGAAATCTCTATTGGTTTCTATTGGGTTTTTTTCCCAGGGCATGAAATCCAACGAATTTCAAGCATAAATCCTGACATTTCAGATTTTTTACTGCTAATCACGCTTGATATTGTTATTAGAGAGGTATCAGAGGTTATCATTTTGTAATAATTATCCATCCAAATTGCGAATTTCGAGTGTTTAATCCTTAAAATGTAAGTCAATCATTCTCCTGACTTATCCCTTACATGTTTTGGTATTTTTTTGATTTTTAAAAACGCTACAACTACAAATTATCACAATATTTTTCCTCCATAAAGACTGAAAAATGTTAATTTTTTGGATTAAATTTATATCAAATTTTTTCGATTAACGGAATATGGACATGAAATCCCACTCATTTCAAACATAAATCCTGATTTTTCAGATTTTTTACTACTAATCACACTTGATATTGTTATTAGAGAGGAGGTATCAGAGGTTATCATTTTGTAATAATTATCCATCCAAGTTGCGAATTGGTCGAAAAATATAAAGGAAATAGTCGTGTATATATAAATATTACCACAATATTTTTCCTTCAGAAAGTATGAAAAATGTTAATTTTTTGATTAAATTTATATCATTATGGACATGAAATCCCACTAATTTCAAGCATAAATCCTGACTTTTCAGATATTTTACTGCTAATCACATTTGATATTGTTATTAGAGAGGTATCAGAGGTTTTGTAATAATTATCCATCCAAGTTGCGAATTTCGAGTGTTTAATCCTTAAAATGTAATCCAATCATTCTCCTGGACATTGGTCAAAAAATATAAAGGAAATAGTCGTGTATATATATATATATCCGTGACATTTTCTGCCCGGTGCTTGTGACTTTTGTGTCAAATGACCTGTGCATAGAAAAGACGTTAAGCTCCCCCAGGATCTCTTTTTATCTAAGTCCGTCTCTGTATGTTTGGTCACGCAGGAAATAGTATCGGCAAAAGAGGAAGTCAACCAACCCACTTGAGTCTGGAGGGTCCATTTCAAAGGCCCCTGTTATCTGCTCTGTGTGGTCAACTCTCATTGTATAACGTCCAGTATAAACACGGGTTGGTCAGTCGCCATAGAAATGGCTATTTCGGTCCCAAAAATCGCCGGACCTAAGGAGGGGTGCCATTTTCATTGAAAAAAATTAGGGATTTTGCTAAATGGCCCGTGGTCATTCTGTTGGCCATGTTTGACTAATGCGAACGTCAACAGTGGACACAACAGCCATTCAGGTGGTCCATACTGGAAGGCAAGTGGTCATTGGAGTCAGGAGTGGTCATTGTGACTGGCTACAAAGTCCTGCCTTCTGACCCCCACCGCTTAATAACCCACCGATTTTCTGCCGATGCTACACCGTTTTATCCCCCATTTTCCACATTTTCCCCCAGAAATATTATTAGCTATTTGTAACCCATCCTGTCATCAGCAGCTGGGAGCACGCCTTGCTGGTCATGGGCGGGTCAGTCAGGCCCAGAAGGGTGGGCAACCTATGTGTTACCTAACTCGTTTTGGGTATTAGGTTTACCCCTCACCCGATGCTAATTTCTGTCTACGAAATTATGTAATCGTGGGCTGGTCAAATGGCAAATAATTGAGGCTTGTCTCAACCAGTCAGCGAGGGGCCATTCCCACTCATAAACCGAGGCGTTATTAATTTTTTATTATATTTTTTTAAAGTTTTTTTAAAGTTGGGCAGGTCAGGGGGAAGGGGGAGTCTTTATTTTTACTCGCCTACAAAACTTTCACTCTGAATAAAATAGTTCGCTGTCAAGGTGAAGGCTTTTTTTTAAACTCGTGAAAATATATTTAAAAAAACAATGGAGGTTGTATACCTACTTGAAAAGGATATGAAAATAGGGGCCCCTAAGCGGCTACATATGCAGTGTACTGTTGCGAGGAAACTCGCAACCCTGAAATTATACCGGTTAGAAAATTTGAGAGTACGTGTATAATTACGTGATTGTCTCTCGCTCTCTCTCAGGATAGCAGCTTCGAGTTGCTAATTTTTTGAGATTTTTTAAAAATTTAAAAATGACCAAAGATATAAGAAAAAATAATAAGTCAAGTGTAAAATCTGTGATGAATTAATGACTGGAACGTCGCGTATAAAAACTGAAACATTATTATAAAGGGAGAATTTTTGTCGGCATGGATCAAAATTATTTCATAAAAAGTTAAAAACAAGAGTCTCGCCGTTTAATTGATGGTCTAGAGAAAGTATGAAGCAAGGACTCGAGGCTGAACTCAAGCAAGGTTTCAGGGTTAAAATAACGGCGTTTTGTTTTCACAAATGTGTGAATCTGTGCTCTATTTCAAATTTGTGACAGCCTGAAAGACGAACATTTTGTGAAATTTGAATACATTAAAACCTGTCTAAAGTCATACGCTTGGGACCGGTGAAAAATATGCTTTTAGACAGGTTATGAATTTAGAAAGGTTCATTAATACACAGGATGCATTTAGATAGGGTGTACTGTACTGTACAGTAGACCCTGTCTAAATGCATATGCTTAAGAATGGTGAAAAATATACTTTTAGACAGGTTATGCATTTAGAAAGTAGAACCTGTCTAAAAGCACAGTTTTTACTGGTCCCAAGCTTATGCATTTAGACAGGTTCTACTGTACACGGGTTACCAAGTCGGGACCCGCACCTTTTATGCATTTAAAGAGGTTCTTCATTTCAACAGGACGCATTTAGACAGGTTCTATATCGATTATATATAAAGTTAAAATCCAAGATGGCGTTTTCAGACTCTCTTAAAAAAGTAAATTAAAATTTGTTTTTGGTGATGACCAGTTTTGGGCAGTAGCTGAGTACATTGAATGAATTTGAGTAACGAGTAAAAGAGTAACAGAGTACTATGTACAAAAGTAATTGAATGCAAATGTACTCAAAACGTACGAGTACACTGCACTCAATTACAAAAATGTACTCACAATGTGTGATTAAAATCGTAATTAGTTATCCTACTCATAAGTACAATTTACCCAAATCTGTTGCTAAGTTTTATTGGGTTGATGATAAATAATTAAAAATACTGATTGAATTTATTTATAGGAAGGCCCTTTGCACATCACTCAATAAATTACAACATGATGAGATGATTGTAATTACCCTTTCGTTTATTCGTTAAGGTATCATTTGAGGGTGGAGGGGGAGGGGGTAAGGAGAAGAAAAGTGGGTGTAAAGGGAATTCCCCCTCTTGTTTTCGTGAACCAGGTGTGTCCATAAGATTGCGTTAGGGCTATGACTAATTCGTTGGCAGGAAAATCGATTGATTTGAAATTGGCCTTTTTTCATAAATAAAATAGTACTCATTATGGTAAGTACTTTCCCCAGTACACAAAACCCACGTGATGGAAAATAACCTTTAATAACTGTTATCATTATTAACAAAAATGATAAATCTTTTAATTTTTACATTAGGAAAAAGAGTTAATTTGAAGCCCCCAAAAGCATTTTTGTGAAATTTAATGATAATTTGGTGTTATTATGAGTAGAAGTAATGTTTAGACCTACACCCAAAATTCAACTTCATCAAAAGCAATTTTTAATAATTTTCGTATGCATTTTTAATAGAATTCATGTTTGGCATTTTATAAAATGATTAAGCCCTTGTTTCGAAACGTGAATATTTGGCAATTATAAAAGGCGGGCGAAGGGTGGGTCCTTTTTTTGATAGGCTAATGTTAGACTAGTGCGATTATTAATAATCTGAGAATGTGAGGGTCAATATATTTAAAAAAAAGATTAACGACCTCTTCATATCTATTTTTTATAATAAATTTCTTAGTTAAATGCATAGTTGGTTTTTAAATTTTGGATAGCCTGAATTTAAATTTATCTCCATTTTTTTTAAAAACTACAATATTTTGAACAGTATAATATTTCGAAATTTAAAATTAAATTCATATTTATTATTTTAATTAATTAATATGCATCTTAATTTCTAGTTTATATTGTAAGTAAGCAACCTTCCCCCTGGGGTATTTCCTCATCTATTTGTATTTTGTGCATTATAAAAATGTGTTTAATATATTATAATAAATCAGAAACAATCAAAAACCAAAAAATATTAAATTTAGCACGCAGTCATCTCAAATTGTATTTAGGCTAAATTTTATGTTTTGAGAATGTGTTATGCCCACAATAACGTCTCTAAGTACACCTGAAACTGAAATTTGATACAAATATTGCAGTTATAAATTCTCAAAATTATTTCTTTAAGAATTCTTTGTTAACTCGCACATTATTTTAGATTTATGTCTGTGTAATCTAAAACTGAAATATTGTACTTGAAAATTCTTAAAATTATAAATACGATGATGTCAGAATTTATGCCGATCAGATTTATTTTAATTTTAAATTTCAAGTTTTAATAAACAAATTAATTACATACTGAAATCCATAACCTGTATAAAAGCATATTTTTCACCGTTCCCATGTGTATGCTTTTAGACAGGTTCTACTGTACACAGGTTACCCAGTCGGGACCGGCACATTTTATGCATTTAGAGAGGTACTACTGTATACACACGAGTCCCAAGTCTAGACTAGCACATTTTATACATTTAGTGAGGTTATTCAATTTACACAAAATACATTTAGACAGGTTCTATTGTAATCGAGTATGAATAGAAATACTTTCAAGTAAATAATTGAGTCAGTACTCATACTCATGAGTACAATTTGCCTGTTTTTTATAGCCCCTGTTCCTCTGCCAAAACGTCAATGCCCATATTCACCATTTTGTGGTTTTGCATACATTTAAAAATTTTAAGTTGTAAATTTAAGTTTTAGAACCTCTATAAAATACAAAATTTAAGTTTACGTCATCGTTACGCAACATATTTTTTAATACATCCCCTCGATTTTTACATCATTTTATTACCTGCTCTCCTGCCAAAACGTCACCATTTTGTGGTTTTGCATACATTTAAAAATTTTCAATTGTAAATTTAAGTTTTAGAAGATCTATAAAATACAAAATTTAAGTTTACGTCATCGTAATACGCAACATATTTTTTAATACATCCCCTCGATTTTTACATCATTTTATTACCTGCTCTCCTGCCAAAACTTCACCAATTTTGTGGTTTTGCATACATTTAAAAATTTTAAATTGTAAATTTAAGTTTTAGAAGATCTATAAAATACAAAATTTAAGTTTACGTCATCGTAATACGCAACATATATTTTTTTAATACATCTCCTCGATTTTCACCTCATTTTATCACCTGTTTCCCTACCAAAACGTCACCAATTTTGTGGTTTTGCATATACATTTTTTGAGCGAAATTCGTTTTCCTGTTCCACATCTCCTGAAATCCAGTTTTGGGACCTTAAAGAATTGATAGTGGTCAAAGAATATTGTTGCCAAGCCCCATTTGTGAACACAATGTCCAGTGTGTACCTTCTAAGGGCTGGTTGGTTTTATCGTGTGAGGGTTCCAACAGAAATTCAATGAAACCTGTCTAAGTTTTTTCACATAAAAGAGCGGCTTTTTTTTCTTGAAAACTACAATTCAAATAAAAAATATACTGTATGAATGGGCAGGTTTCAACAGTAGCGGGTTTCAGTTCAGCCTAAGGGCAGTTAGGGCATGTGAAGACCGTTACTTATAAGCCCCTCTCACCATTTGGCAGAAATTTTGATTTTTTACGTAACATATACATTTAAGGTCCTTTTTGAGCAGTGCTAAGAAATATGTAAATAGGACCTGTGACAGTAATAGTTGTACTACGATTCTGAATTTTATTCTACTGTAATAACATGTCTAAAACATGGTAATAACGTGTCATGCTCATCGTTATACAAATCTGCCCAAATGCCTAATAAAAATACAATCTTTTAAAGGATGATGTATTCTGAAATATATACTTTTGAGAATATTTTAGAACTAAAATGTATATTTACCATGATTCTGAATTTCATTCTACTCTAACAACGTGTTATGCTCATCGTTACATTTCTGCCCAAATGTATAAAACAATATCTCAAAAGATAATTAATTCTGAAATATATACTTTGAGTATATTTTAGAACTGACATATATTTACTATACGATTCTGAATTTCATTGTATTGTAACGACATGTTTAAAACGTGTTATGCTCGTTTTTTGCCCAAATGCATAATATGCATTATTTCAATGATTAATTTATTCTGAAATGTGTACTTTGAGTATATTTAAGAACTTAAATGTAGTTATATACCACAATTCTGAATTTTATTCTACTGCAACGACATGTTTAAAACATAATTACTAACGTGTTATGCTCATATTTCAAAGGATATGTTATTCTGAAATATATATACTTTGAGTATATGTTAGAACTTCATGAAATATATATTTTTTAAGATTTATTCTTTACATTTTAATTACACATGTAAATTAATTTATAATTTTACATCAACTCTACATGTAAATCATAAACACAAACGATATATTTAATTCACATTGGATCTCTAGTTTTACACAATAATGTAAATTCCATTTTATTGTATTTTGCATTCATGATCATGGACATGTTTTTATGTATTAAGATTTTTGTGTAAAGTCCATGTAGAATCTAAACATGTTTTGAGCGTGTAAACCGATGGATTCGTATGCATGGGCTATTTCGGTCACGATAAATATAGGCTTAACGGTAATTTTACATGAGTTTAGGCAAGGGTCCAAGGCGATAATTCGAATGAATATACTAGAATCTTAATTCGATACGCCCTGAATACGTGTTCCTAGAATCGTGAACATGTTTCGTGTTCCAATTTAGAACAACATGAAGTAAATTTCTCCGAATTCAAGCAAATTTCAGCTTCCTGCGATGAGCGTTTTGTTTCCATTGCGGCCTCATAAACGCCTTAACAAGTTATGGGCCTTTTATCGATCCAAATGTGAATCAATATATAGAGACAATCCCCCAGAATTCCTTATAAAACCTTGTACTTGTAAAATATAATATTTTAGGGCACATTTCGAATAAATGGAATGGAACAACATGTTTTCATTAGTATTAATTATATTCATTAATCAAAATTATTATTGTTATATAATATTTGTTAATGAGAATTTGGGGCCGTGGCTTAAAAGCATTAAATGTTCCGGTCCCAACTTGGGGCTCGTGGATAAAAATGAACCTGCCTAAACGCATATTTTTCACTGGTCCCAAGCGTATGCATTTAGACAGGTTTTACTGTAGTGCCTTTTTATTGTTTAAAATACAGATATATCACTGTCCAAATGTCTAAATGCATACGTAATGTTTAAATGCCTATGCTTAGGACCGGTGAAAAATATGCTTTTAGACAGGTTATACGCCAATTTATTTATTTTTAAATATCACACGTTTTCCTTCCATTTCTGTGGCCCATTTGAAAATGTATGAGGTTGTCCTATTGCAGTAGAACCTGTCTAAATGCATACGCTTGGACCGGTGAAAAATATGCTTTTAGACAGGTTTTACGCCAATTTATTTATTTTTAAATATCACACGTTTTCCTTCCATTTCTGTGGCCTATTTCAAAATGTATGAGGTTGTCCTATTACAGTAGAACCTGTCTAAATGCATACGCTTGGGACCGGTGAAAATCTATGCAGATGTCCTATTACAGTAGAACCTGTCTAAATGCATACGCTCGGGACCGGTGAAAATCTATGCAGATGTCCTATTGCAGTAGAGAACCTGTCTAAATGCATACGCTTGGACCGGTGAAAAATATGCTTTTAGACAGGTTATACGTCAATTTATTTATTTTTAAATATCACATGTGTTAATATAATTTAAAAAATAAAGGTGTAAATATATCAGGAGGCCCTTTCGAATATTCTGGTGTCAACAGTTCTGGTTTTAGCTATAATTTGGTTTCCGTTTTACCTCACCTGTTATCATAAAAGAGGGGGTTAACACGAAGTTGAGGTTAGTGTCACGCATGATGTCAGTTTGTTTGTCCCTAACACAACCCCTTCGTTTTTTTTGTTGCCTTTCCGGAATGTGGCCCCCGTCGATTTCCGTCCAAGGGGCCCTTTCACAATTGTTGTGCTTTACCACGCGGGTTTCACGCTCGCATTCAAAGGGTGAAAACCTGAATGGCTTCTCAGTGAGGTCCACATGTCCATTAGGGGGTTTTATTGGACCATCGAAGATCCCATCTCTCTGATATCCACAAAAAAATATATTCAAATATATAAAAAAAAAAAGTTGCTCCAAACTCGTGGCACGTGGGTTGGCTCAATGTGTAGGGTTAAAAGGGGCAAAAAATACAAGTGTTTTGAACAACTGCTTGTTATGTGCACACCTACCCACATGACTTACGACTTCTTTGGAAGAGGAAAATGATTGGGTGTTTATACAACTCAAACCGGTTACAAACGAAATTTGTATTCATATAAGAAATAAAGGTTAGTTTTCACGTATGAAAAACATGGGGAACCTCGGTTTACGAACGTCTATGTCTACGAACAAATCGATCTACGAACACTGTGTTGTTTCGCTTCACGAACGATGCTTCAGTTCATGAACACATTTCTCTGGACCATCGATCAAAAGTCCGGGTTTCTGCGATTGTTTTACTAGTTCCAGCAGAACATCTTTGTTACGGATAAGTTTTACTAAATACAAGAAACATCAAAAATGTGTCATAATTTCCGAGGATTTAAATTAAAATCGATATTAGTTTCGAGGATCTAGCCTTAATTGCAAATATGGCAAAAGTTCGTCTCTTGTTTTCTCCACGCCAATTGCAGATGAAATGGATGAGAATCCATCGATGACGTCATTTGATACTTAAATCATATAATTAACAACAGAATAGAGTAGAATAATACACATTTTCCTATAATGGAAACAATGTTTTTAAAGTAAATTTCTTAAACAGAATCTGCGAATGAAGTTGATTCGCAGCAACGTCAGCATGACGACATCACGTGGGTGTCTTTATTTCCTTTAATATTGGAAATCATGGATGTATATATTAAACTGCTTTCTTCTAATATTGCTCTTATATTAATTACCTTTCTGTATTATTTTCACACATAAAGCCATAACATGTTAAAAAATTCTAGGACAAAGAACGCATTATTTAGATTTACATTAACTGCAATGGTAAAAACTGATTTGGATCACGAACTTTTCGGTTCACGAACAGGGTCAAAGAACGGTTTAAGTTGATAAACCGAGGTTCCACTATTAGTTTAAAACGAATTGCGACTTATAGAGGACAGACAATGCCTCGATGATGTACCTAAGTTTGTTAATTTGAGTCTCAAGCCACCAATTTGGATTTGTAATTGTTAAGGCCTGAATATATGACAACGTTTTTAGTAATTTATAAACTACATTTCAAGATATAAATACGAACGTGGTATACTGTTATATTAAATGTCGTTATTATGAGAGGGAGGGGGATCTTAGAGATAGATCCCCCACTCCCCAAAAACAAAATTTTACAAATTTCAAACCGAATTTGAAAAATATATAGGTACAGTCTGTAAGGGGAATTGCACTTTTGCATTAAAAGTACAATTTTTCATAAGTCAAAATGTTATCCTCAAAGCCTTTATAAACCAGTTTCGATACAATTTGGAAACTAAACAAGAGTTAATTAAAATTTAATTCCCGCCTTATCAATTGTCTTTCTTAATTAAAAACAATGTTTTGTTCGTCAAATGGATTTAAAGCGATTATCAAATGTCTGGCTCTTTATATATAGTTGTTGTTTTTTTACTTTTGTTCTCGACGTAAAATACATTAATTAGTTGTTTTTCGATTAAGTTGTCTGTATCTGTTGTGCCCCAATCAAGGCTTTGTTGTATTTGAAAAAAAAAATCAAGAGGTCAATTTAGACGTTTGTAGCAATTAAGATAGCCTTATACAGTGAACGGCAATCAAGACTTAAGACGTCTTTCCAAATCACTGCAGTTAAGTCGTCGCAATTTTTTTCTAAAAAAGATAGGAATGAGCGAGGAAAAGTTTAAAAGTTGGAAGTTTATCTTTTAATCTGGAATTAACTGTTTGTTTCTGGACGAGTTTCGATGAAATTTCAACCAATTTCGTTTAATTTCTCTTTGGCTGTGTGGACAAATCTAAAACTTGCCTCGTTAAAGACTTCAATCAAATACGAGAAACTTTTGAAAGCATTGTTAAGGCAGGTATGCACCAGAAAAAACATTTCTAAATTTTTGTTCTTTTTTTTCGTGAGTCTGTTTTATGTGTGTGTGTGTGTGTGTGTGTATGCACCAGTGGAAACATCTGGAAACATCAAATAGAACACGAAACACTAAACACAAACTTCCAGCACGTTTTTCTTAAAATGTTTTACCCAAATTTCCGAAAAAAAATGCTAAAGCACCAAAAAAACATTTTGTGAAACAAGGTGGCGCTTTAAATTGGCTAGTCATAGCACTTTTGTCAACGACTGTATTTCATGACGTAGATAATTTGACCACGTGCTTGAACTGTGTTATGTCATCCTGTACAGACCTTGGTAGAAGCGTCTTGACCTGGAAACATCAGGAAACATTTTTTTCTTTGATCTGGACCGCGTCTTGAGCGATCGCCAGGAAAATTCAACAAACATTTCACTAAATTTCGGGACACACCTAAGGGTAACAAACGTTTGTCCATGTTTCTGTTTCATGTTTCCAAATGTTTCCTCTGGTGTATACCCACCTTCAGAGTTTGATGTAATGATGAAATGGCAAGATGTTTAGTCATTACAATTAGACCTACAAAAATCGACTATGAAAATCATGGTGCAAATAATGCATACAAGCACATGGTTTATACATGAAAAATTAATATTAAACCAATTGGAAAAATATAACATCTGGACTAGAATGATATCAGATTATCAGTTATTCATAAATTCATTGACGAAAATATGACAGAAAAATAATGAAAATGCGTTGCAGTTGTCTATTTATGATTATGTCGGACATCAAATATAAATATGGGTTCTTGTTAGGTTTCAATTGGATTCTTGGCGATGTCCTTATTAAATGTCTCTGTGGGTTGGTAGTGGTATCGAGTATATGACGTCATAATAAGCAGAACAAGTTTTAACTGATTTTTGTTAGAATTCTGGAGTTTTATGTAGTGTTTTTGGTTTTATTTTAATTAATATTACACGTCAAATTATTTGGCATTTCAATTAATTCATGTGATTGAACATGTTTGGTTTACACTGCATTTCTACGTAGATTTTTACATGTTAAATGCTATACCTAAAGGCAAGGCTATTATGTTATCACATTTGGGAGGGAGAAGGAAGGATAAAATCCAAAATCTTGGGGTGGACTATTACCTAAAAAATTCAACTTTTAATGCAGAATAATTGTATTTCTAAACAGAAAAAATCAAACTTTTACACAAAATTCTGTTTTTACTTTAAAAATCCCTCTTTTAATACACAAAATTATGTTTTTAAATTAAAAAATCACACTTTTAATACACAACATTCCGTTTTTAATACACAAAATACCGTTTATAGTTTAAACCTCCCACTTTAATTCACAAAATCTCGTTTTTGCTTTCAAAATCCCACTTTTAATACACACAAAAGCATAAAAATCCCATTTTTAATGCAAATGTTTCTTATTTTTTTTCAAAATTTGACAAATTTTTCAGATTTCATGGTGGCATCTGTTCCTAATCCCCCTCCCTTCCTCTTTTCCCCCACCTTCATATATACAGCCATACCATAGGGCATTCTTTTGTTACATCGTGACATTTTATGCCAAGTTTAATTTTTTTCCAAATGTTGTATTATTTGATACATAGTGATAATATTACTGCAAAAACAACTATCAACATTTGTATTAGCGCTCGTTTTCGACGAATGTTCAATATTTGATTTGATGAGATGTAATGACAAAATGTCCTTAAGGTCAAATATGATCTCGAGTGTATTTTACAAGTAGTCAGTCGACTCGAGAAAAATAACATATCTGCCCTGTGAACCAAAAAGCAACAAAAAAAAAAAAAAAGCTGAGATAAAAACAGTATTACCACAACCGTTATGTAGTGAGAGAGATGTGGAAATTACAAGTTCACTCGAGGCAATGCCAGTCCAATATAACAGCAGCTTTTTGGCTTATATATTTTCTTCTTCCCAAATATATGTTGTTATGATATATATATTTGGAGTAGTTCTCGGTAGCAATATTGGTTGCAACGACACATCCAGAGAGCTCTTTAACAAGATGTTTTACACGATATTTATTTTGCTATCGTGGAGTCGATTGAGTCCAGAAATGCGCCACAATTAAATTCAACTTCCGTTAGAAAGATAGAGATATCGATGGTCACAATGTCCAAATCTTTTTTTACTTGGAAACATTCAATATTTTTGCAAGTTCTTCTGTGTTTTAATCAGTAGTGGATTTAATATTAGATCCTAATGCAGTAGAACCTGTCTAAATGCATCCTCTGTAAATGAAAAACCTCTCTAAAAGCATAAAATGTTCTGGTCCAGACTTGTGTTCTGTATTGAGTTTAGAAATGCGCCACAATTAAATTCAACTTCCGTTAGAAAGATAGAGATATCGATGGTCACAATGTCCGAATTCATTCACTTTTTTTTATTTGGAAACATTCAATATTTCTGCAAGTTCTTCTGTGTTTTAATCAGTAGTGGATTTAATATTAGATCCTAATACAGTATAGAACCTATCTAAATGCATCCTGTGTAAATGAAAAACCTCTCTAAAAGCATAAAATGTTCTGGTCCAGACTTGTGATCCGTATTGAGTTTAGAAATGCGCCACAATTAAATTCAACTTCCGTTAGAAAGATAGAGATATCGATGGTCACAATGTCCGAATTCATTCACTTTTTTTTATTTGGAAACATTCAATATTTCTGCAAGTTCTTCTGTGTTTTAATCAGTAGTGGATTTAATATTAGATCCTAATACAGTATAGAACCTATCTAAATGCATCCTGTGTAAATGAAAAACCTCTCTAAAAGCATAAAATGTTCTGTTCCTAACTTGTGGCCATATATACCTGTCTAAAAGCATATTTTTCCCGGACCCAAGCATATACAATGAGACAGGTTCTACTGTGATCACCTTATGCAATTAAGAAAATTAGTACAGTAAGTAGAACTGTCTAAATGCATTCTGTTTAAATGAATAACCTCTATAAAAGCATAAAATGTTTTCCTAACTTGTGACACATATATATAAATGAACCTGTCTAAAAGCATATTTTTCACCAGTCTCAAGCGTATGCATTTAGACAGGTTTTACTTTATACACGTGCCCCTATGGTGTGAAATCATTAAGTGAGATTGCATCGTCTGGCATATTGGTCCTCTAGATGGCGTTGCAATCGTTTCCAAGTAAACATGGTAATAATTGCTGACACTGGCAATAATCACTGACGAAGAACATTTCAAATTAGGAAAGTTTAATAAAAGGATTTCATTGATTTTTTTTTCTTCTTCTTCTTCGACACCCAAATGTGTGTCTTGTGGCGAGGAAATGTGCGTTCATGGCACGTCATATCCGTTTTGCACAGCGCTCTCATTTCCTCTGGATTATCAGCTCCCTTATTTATGAAATTGAATGGGAACTAGGTGCACTGTTTGCTATAATGAAATTTCCCATAATCGAAAAGCTCTTAGATTTTAATAAATACGTGTACCTGCTAAGTTAATTCGTTCGTTGGACTGGCATTAAATATAAGCAGATTAGTAGAAAAGTTTGATTTGTTTTTGTCTATTAAATCCAATTAATTATACAGTGCTATGTGGAAATGAGGTGTGTTTTTGACTAAACATACAGAATCGAATTTACAACCGCTAAATGAGAAGGGAAATTCCCTTAGTATTATAAGTCATTTTTTACCATTTATTATTTTTAAGGACCATTTGCGAGGCTACTGCCAGTAATTTGCATCAATTTACTAGTAGTTTCCGAAATAGCAATTTCAAAGCATGCATGATAAAACATTTCAGCCAATGATTTATGATATTTTGTATTTTTACCTGTACTTAAAAAATACCGCCTCGATATTTGATTTATATCGTGCAAAACTGCCCAATAAACAAATTTTTTATTCATGTCTCGCCTCACACACAAATTTGAACAAAAAAAGGGTAGTACAGTAAATGCAAACACGCGTTGTACTCATGAGTAGGAGCATAGTGATTACGATTATAGTGGAATCGTACTCTATAGTATACAAGTAGTATGTGTAATCAGTAGTCGTATGAAATGAGTAATCAAACTTGCTCAAGTACTCACGTGCCCAAGTACTGATTACAAGTAAATGTGGAAAAAATACTCCATAGTACGAGTTGTATCGAGGGTAAATTGTACTCATTCTCGTTACTCAAATGTAGTAAATGCGACTGTTACTCAAAAGTATTTCAATTCATATACTCGATTACATCGAGTAATCACCCATTATGAGTACAGTTTTTCAATCGAGTGCATTGTACTTATACGTTTTGAGTACATTTGCATTCAATTATACTTTTGTACATTTTGAATTCGATTACTTTTTGTACTCACTACTCTATTACTCTTTTCCTCGTTTTTCTTCGTACTCGGTACTCTATTACTCTGTTACTCGTTACTCATTTCTCAAATTCATTCAATGTACACAATCATAATTGCAAAACTCATACATGCCACACCACTTTAAATTTCAAATTTCAAACATATTCTTAGAATTAACATATAACTTTACCACATTCCATTTTCATAAAGGCAAATTCCAGCATGACTGCAGTTTTGGATGTTATTATAACTTCCAAATCAACTGCAATTCAATAATAATTTACATGTGAATTATTTATGTTTAACATTAAGAAGTTAAGAAAAGCTGAATTAACTGAACTGAAATCAAATTTTCAATAATTCCAAAAAAACCGAAGAACGATGGAATTCCTTAAAAGCACGAGATAAAGAACAACGGCACGCGTGCACGAGACTAAAATCAGCACGTGGGCATCTTCGTAAAAATGCACGTGACTGTGACGTCACAACTTTTAAATTTTTTAAACCAGCTCACAAAGTTTCATATAAAAAAAACCCTCAGAACGTTAATTATGTCGATGTTGTAAATCTGTTTGTGTGAGGTTTTAAAATTTATGCAAATCGTCTCGTTGATCCCGAGGTAACCCGATTAAGGCGATTGCCATCTATAATTGCAAATTCCTCCAAAACGGCGTAAAATTGGCAAATAATTAATGAGGGCAAGCCGAATAGATGTTCAAAAATTTGACATTTGAGATTGCATTCATGCAGAATCTCTCTCTCTCTCTCGTTTAATGATTGGCCTGACAACTCATCCACGATGAATACGGTGTATTGCTAGCCTGTAAACACTCATTAGGTTAACTAATAAGCGGATGTACGTAATGCCACGAGGGATCGTAGCATTTCTTAATTGTGGGGCTTCTTAAGAGGCTTAGAGCAACGCAATTGTCTGAACTTTGCGTGTCTTCGAGTACAAAAAAAAAGGAGGTTGGGTTTTGCTGTTTCAGGAGGTGGGCCCCTCATCTGGGGCTCAAAAACAATGGCCAATCGATGTCGAATTAAGTGGGAAGAGGATAATCTCATTAATATGCACGCATGCAATTTAGAGCTGTAAACCTGCTCTCTTGTTTCAGCCTATAGCTCCTTATTATTATTATCGTATCAGTGATTATCAAAAATAACTTTTTGTTTAGCTACTCGGGGCACCAAATAATTGCTCACAATTTGATAACACAATGTTTAAGATGGCGGCTTTTGATCACCCTTTTGTTTTTGTAGGTTTAAATTGATGGCTTTTTTGTTTTCTTTTGGGGTAGTGTTAAAAATTGATTTCTACCTAAGTCATATTAACATCGTGCATGTCAGATCATCGAGTTTAACTAAACATGTTTCTAATACAGTAAAACCCCTCTAAACTCATACTCTTGGGATTGGTGGAAATAAGCTTTAGGACATGTTCAGTTGTATATATACATGGGTTTCGAGTGAGACCGGCGCAATTTATACTTTTATGGAGGTTTTTCATTTACACAGGATCAGTTTAGAGAGGTTTTAGTGTATGTTAGTATACAAAAATTCAACTGCATCTAACTCCATCACTCGTATATAGAAATTTGACTCTTGTAACTAATACAGTAGAACCCCTCTAAACTCATACTTTTGGGACTGGTGAAAAAAATGCTTTAAGACAGTTTTATGCTTTTAGACAGGTTCATTTGTATACACGGGTCACAAGTCTGGATCAGCACAATTTATGCTCTTAGAGAGGGTTATTCGTTTACACAGTATGCATTTAGACAGGTTCTACTGTACATGATTTCTACAGTAACATCGTGACGTCATTCATATATAAATTTACCTTGTGTAACTAAAATAGTGATATAATAGTTTCTAATTCAGTAGAACCCCTCTAAACTAATACTCTTGGGATTGGTGGAAATAAGCTTTAGGACATGTTCAGTTGTATTTATACATGGGTTTCGAGTCGAGACCGGCACAATTTATACTTTTAGAGAGGTTTTTTATTCACACAGGATCAGTTTAGAGAGGTTTTACTGAATGTTAGTATACAAACATCCAACCGCCTCTAACTCCAGCACTCGTATATAGAAATTTGACTCTTGTAACTATAAACATGTTTCCAATACAGTACAACCCCTCTAAACTCATACTTTTGGGACGGGTGAAAAATATGCTTGAAGACTGGTTCAGTTGTATACAAGGGTTTCAAGTCGAGACCGGCACAATTTATGCTTTTAGAGAGGTTCTCAATTTACACAGGATCAGTTTAGAGAGGTTTTACTGTTTGTCTTGTACAAGACCGTATATATGGGGGTGAGGGGGTATTGGAAACAGATCATCCCCCTACCCCTCAAATCTGAGATTAGTTTTGTCCACTTTAAGACTTGACAGAATTGCATAAATAACATTCCAAAATTACTAACTTTTGTAATATTTGATAATACATTATATGCTCATCAATTTGTACATATAAAATAAAAAATGTCCACCTACCTAATTGGCCAAAAACAGTAACATCCTTCCTTCAAAATAATTTCTTTTTGGATTCTGAACATTTATCACTAATTTTAACGAATAAAACTCTGCTTTCATCACCAATATTTTTTTTCAAACTGGTCAAACAGAAGCCCTGTTAGATTTTCGAGAGATGTCTGCTTATGTCCGATGACCCATGGGGGGAGGGACCGACCTAAGGGAGAAAAAAAAACTTGGTCCTGTCCCCTCAAAAAGATACTGACATGGACCCTACAAGACTGTAATGAGATGCAGATGGCCTAGGTTCGATCCTAGGTCACACTCCCAAGCTTTTCATGAATAAATGAAGCCGGAACTCGATCCTAGGACCTTTTTTGCGAATGTGAGGGTATATTATGCAACCTATCAACCCTGGATGATGGTAACAATATCGAAATATTGAATATGGATTTGTTACATTAAGGTCAACCCTCGTGTCTTCCTGGTTACAATATTCTCATACATATTTATAGAATCTGTACCAAAAAGAAACATATATCACTCACAAGTTTATTTTTGGGATGTTTTTTGGGTCATTTTTCGGCTATTCATGTTTCCCTATCGGAAATTGACAAGTTTTTTTCGTCTGTTATATATAGTTTATACCCTCCTTTTTTATAGTAGTAAGGTCTGGAAATCAAAAGTGTTTACTGTAAAAGAATTCCGGTTAATCCACTCGCGGATATTCGAGTTTTCTTGTATGTGGGAAACCATTTCTAAATTAATAATAATTTACTAAATGCAGTATGAAAGTTATTTGATATTCGTTATTAAATATATTTAAGTAATATAATAAAATTTGCAAATTCGTTTGGAAATCAAAGATGTTTGCTATGAAAGAATTCCGGTTAATCCACTCACGGATAATCGAATTTTCATGTATGTGGGGAAACCATTATGCTTAAACCATTTCCAAATTTATATTAATTACTAAATGCAGTATGAAAGTTATTTTATATTTGATATTAAATACATATTAAATAATATAACAAAATTCGATAATAATGAAAAGTTTGGGATTAATTATTTGAGTTAATTATTATGATAAAATTTTAATTTCTCGACACTTTAAACTATATTTGTCGAATTAAAAATGTGTTGTAAACACGTTTATTACAAGGTATTTACACCATGTCCCATTTCCAATATACAAGAGAGTTGATGTAGTATTTATGTTTTAGTTAAAATGACTGCCAATAACCTCAAATATTCGTTTAAAATTGGTTTCTCGTTTAATCTTTAAATTTATTTTAACGTCCTATTAATTCAAATTACTTTCAAATTTATTTAAAAATGAATTGAAAATGTCAAGAATATATTTGTTCTGTCAAAATAACGACAACGATAAGAGACAAAATCTATATAAAATGCAAATTTAATGTCGAAAATTCATGAAAAATACAAATCATATTCATATGAACAAAATAAAAAAAAAAAATATATAAACATAATTCGTTGAAACTCCCTGAAATGAAGGCTTATTGATTTAAAAATTAATTACTAGTACAAGTTTCAGATAATACAAGACGTTTTCTAAAATTGTATTCAGTTTTTACGATATACATGAATTTATAAACGTGAGTCTTAGATGTTAATAAACAGTAGAACATTTCAGATTATTAAAAAACCACTTATGGATTTTTAATTACACATTTGGAAAGTTCAGCTCCTTTATTAAAAATGTTTTCTGAAATGGGCTTGGGGTTATTCAGATATTTGTTAAGTAGCATTAGTGTAATGAAAATAGCAATGTCTGCATTTATATAAGTTTAATTAACTACATAATAGGAGTTTTGAAACATGTTACTGGGGCTTCTAAATAATGGTGAACACAAAATTTAACACTCAACTTAAATGATATACGTGTTTTACAGGTTTGACTTTGATATCTTGGCAAGTCACAATTTGAGCTTGTTATAGATAAAAACTAAACTTAAAACTTGGATCCAAAAATTACAGGACTTGAGAATATAACAAAGTGCCTTATATATATTGCGGGTATAATTTTGAATTCAGCTCGTCCAATTGGAGGGTTAGTTGGATGATGCCTTTTGGCAATTTTGGCAATTTCAACAATTTTGCCAACCCTAAACAAAGACTAGATTATAGGTGGGTGTAGCTTAGAAAACAACTCTTTGCAATTATGTTGTGTGTACGAGATCAAATTCAGTATCCCTTCTTGGAAATAATTGTACAAATTTGGTTCTGAAAAAGAATGAGGATCTTATAAGTTGTTAACATTCCTAGCTATAAATGACTTGTCGGTGATCCAAAATTTTATTTGTGAAAATATGAGCAGAAGCAAACACCAATAAGCAAAGGATGGCCTCGAAATTTTCGTTAATAAGTCCATTATGAAAGATGATTACATTTCGGGGGCACATTTGGGGAGGGTGGGGGAGGGGGATATGGTCCACTATGGTCCTCGTTTTTACCTTAGAAAAATTAGGTTTTAACCAAAGAAAAATTGCGTTTTTAGCATAGAAAAATCGCGGAAAATTGGCGGATTTGGGTTGAAACTTGTAATATTTCTAGGATTTTTTTTGGGAGGGAGGATTTGTCCCCACTATCCCCCATAAAAATGGCCTTGCCATTATGTAACTCTTTGTAATATAATGTAAAATTCAAGTCAACAAGGATCTGAAATCTTAGCTGAAATCCAATTTAACGTGAATGTGTTGGTTGTAATCGCAAAACGTTGCGCTTATTAAAAATGCGCAAACTTTTGTAATTTGCACTAATAAACGTAAAACATATTCCTAAATACCTGAAGATATTTAATGTTTTAATTTCTCAGAGGACACAAGCTTGTCTAAAGTCTGGTCCACACCAGCGAAAGCACGGAGTAAAAGCCGGGTTTTCGATAAAATTTTCCGTACCGTGTTTCCGTCCCAATGTTTCAGCAAACTTCTAGTCATTTTTTTGAAAGCGTTTCACCAATCGTCCAAGACGCGGTCAGGGTTAAAGCAAACAAATGTTTCCACTTTATGGCGCTTGTACCCACTCATGTACTCAGACATCGGCTCGATTTGCAGCTGGTGTTGCAGGGTCTGAGTCAAGGACGTCGAGGTCTGTCCCCATTGGTTATGTAGGAATGTCATCATTTCAAAACACCTCTGCTTTTGGAAGCATGCTACTGAAAGTATGTTTTCGTGTTTCGTGTTTCCGTGTTTTCTGCTTTTGCACAATGCTTTCATTGGTGTGGACCCGGCTTTACACGTTTGCTTTTGGAAACATGCTCCTGAAAGCATGTTTTCATGTTTCCGTTTTTTCTGCTTTTGCTCCGTGCTTTCATTGGTGTGGACCCGGCTTTACACGTTTGCTTTTGGAAACATGCTCCTGAAAGCATGTTTTCATGTTTCCGTTTTTTCTGCTTTTGCTCCGTGCTTTCATTGGTGTGGACCCGGCTTTACAACTTTGCTTTTCGAAACATGTTTTCGTGTTTCATGTTTCATGTTTCGTGTTTGTGTTTCCGTGTTTTTGGCTTTTGCACCGTGATTTCATTGTTGTGGACCCGGCTTTACAACTTTGCTTCTGAAAGCATGTTTTCATGTTTCCGTGTTTTCCGCTTTTGCTCCATGCTTTCATTGGTGTGGACCCGGCTTTACAACTTTGCTGTTAGAAACATGTTTTCGTGTTTCATGTTTCATGTTTCGTGTTTGTGATTCCGTGTTTTCGGCTTCTGTTTCGTGTTTCCGTTGGTGTGGACTCGGCTTTACAACTTTGCTTCTGAAAGCATGTTTTCGTGTTTCGTGTTTTCTGCTTTTGCTTGGTATTTAATCGGTGTGGACCACAGCTTTACACTTTTGCTTTTGGAAGCATGTTTTCGTGTTTTCATGTTTCGTGTTTCAGTGTTTTCTGCTTTTGCACCCTGTTTGGTGTGGACTGGCTTTAGCGCGCTATATTGCGATACGATATAACCGTGTTTTGTCCGTAACCGCAAATCATCGTGTTTATTAAAAATATGCAATCTTTTGTAATTTGCATAAATAAAAGTAAAACATATTCTTAAATCCCTTAAGATATATTTTTAATAATATATTTTAAGTTCTCGGAAGTCACGTACGCTTCGTGTTATGGATTTAATATTGTGGTTTTCAATCGTAATATTCACTGCATATAATAACTCAGTACGTACATAATTATCTTTTGTTGGTATTGGTTTTATATTTAAAAACCTGGTGAGATCATAAATCCATATTGCACAAAACCTCTCTATACGAAGGCTGTTGTTCATTAAAATGCTTTTTTTTAAATACATGTAAAAAAATACATGTAAAAATCCCAACTGTCATACCGTGCTAATGGCATAATAGAGAGACCGTTAAGTCTTTGTACAGACTGTATCAAAAAAGAAAACATAAATATTGAGCGGCAGAGATGTAATAACGAACATGGGTTATATCATTTGCAATATTCAAACATGAAGCGCCCCATTATTATTTATTCGTAAATTATAACTTTTGTTTTTAATTGATATTGTAGCAAATCACCAAAATACACGCGAAGGAACCACTGTGTTGTCCCTTCTAATGAGGATATTACACGAAATGTTTGCAGCTGAAATACTTGGGAAACATTGCTTGTTGTTATATTTGGAGCCATATGTAAATTATGACACATAAAGAAGGCAAAAACTCATTTTGGGTCTGTAATATTACACCATATTTGATAGAGAAAAAAAAATTCCTCAAAAGTATGGCTTCTGCATGTGTGGAAAACGCATTTTTTTATAAGTTCACCACTTCTTATAGAGATATTATTTCTCTTGCTTCATTAATCCTATTATGATGATATGCAAATTTGACTACTATTTCATTTTATAAATGTCCTTATGGCGTATTTGATATTCGAGAGAGTGATATTTGATGCACTTTTGAAAAGTTATTTAATAAAAAGCAAGGTGAATTCAAATAAAATATGATTTTGTTAATTTAAATTAAACTTTTTAAAGAATATTTGAATAATTTAATTAAAATATATTTATTAAAATTGGGCAAAGTTTGAGTATATATACATGCAGAGTTTAACAACATAATTTTAAACAACATTATACAGTGGAACCTGTCTAACTGCATATACGATTGGAACTGGTGACAAATATGCATTTAGATAGGGTATGCTTTTAGACAGGTTCTAAAGCATAATATCAGTGACAAATTATACAATACAAATTATAATTAATATTTTAACTTATTTTTAGAAATACAAAGTTGTATTTAGATATTTAAGATAATAAACCTGTCTAAATGCATACGCTTGGGACAGATGAAAAACATGCTTTTAGGCAGGTTGTGAATTTAGACAGGTTCATTTGTATGCACGTGCCTCAAATGTCAGGAGCGAAGTATTTTAGCTTTTAGAGAAGTTAATCATTTACACAGGATGCGTTTAGACAGGTTCTACTGCGTTAATTGTACGTTAATAGTGAATGGTTAGCACAATTTAGGTGATAATTTGCATATGCTATTTCCATAAAGAAAGTTATTCATGTATACATATTTATTAAAGTTTCAGTAACTGATTAATCCCATGAACTCAATTTCTAGTAGCACACTTTTAACATGACAAAGAATGTACATTTGGGGAAACCTTGAAAAAGACACTGACCGATTTCCTATATATATTTTTTCTTTATAAAAGCACCCACAAATTATGTAAACTAACTATAAAAACACAATTTGTGATCTAGCCTATTATTTTAGATTTTTATAACCAAAATGGAATTGTCTGCACGAGATTAAGAACAGCGCGTGAACAATCTACCTAAAAATGCGCGTGACTGTGACGTCACAGGCCGCTTTTTCTCCAAACTCAATTCTTATTTTTAAATAATTCCAAACAAAGAACAATGGTGAATTCTTAACTGAACGAGATACAAACAGCACGTGCACGAGATTTAAAAACAGCACGTGCATCCTTGTAAGAATGCACGTGACTCTGACGTCACAACTTAATAATGAGAAAAAAATATATAGGCAGCTGCTTTAGTCCAACATCTTTAACATTACACATTTTGAAGTAAACCTATTGTTTTTATACAACCAAAACCTAATGTTTAATGTATCCCATTCCCCTATTCCGATTAACTTTAACCTTATAATCATCTTTGGAAACCCCAACCGTATATTTAACCCAAAAGTTAGGAAAAAAATACACAAAAAAAGTAGAAATTTCAGTAGGTATATGGTCTTTATAAACATGTTTTACCTTCTTTTGTTTCAAAATTACATTGTTTCTAGAAAAATTTGAAAATACCATGTGTATGGTACTTAAACATAACCTGAAACTTCCGTATAACACGCCCAAATGCTTGTATAACTATATGCTATAAAGCTGTTATGCTTATTATTTCTAGCTGTATAGCCCTAGCATGTATAGTGACGTTCGAAAATAGAACGTATCCCCTTACTAAAACCATGGAAACATGACATTTACAGATATCACTTAAAGATCACCATATACCAAATTAATTTAAACACGTTAAACACAAATTTTATAATAATATTATGGTTATCTTAATTTGCAATTATACATCTTTAATAACATGTATAAGTAACATGTTATGCCTTTTATTCATGTCATAATAACAACCATGGAAACATGGCATCACCTGTATACCAACTGTATATATATTAAACATAATTTTATAAACATGTTTCTAACAATATGCTGGTTATCTTCGCAAATATAACTTTAATAACATGTAAATAACATGTTATACCTTTCATGCATCAATATACATGTAATAACATGACATATGCATGGTTTTTTCACACATTTTGAATAATCACATGCATGTGAGTACTGCATTGTACACGCCCATGCATTCATTTTACGTGTAGAAACCACGGGTTTCACACGTTGTGTACATAATACATTAATTAACATGTTAAAACTATAGGTGTACATGTTATCTTATTACTGTAACTAGACTATACTAGCGCTAAATTAGCTTTATAGGCCTTAGGACCCATTTGCTTATAGGCCTAGCATACTTATAACATGTTTATTAAAACATTGATAATTTATTATTTTAATATCTACATGTACGTGACATGTATTATGCATGAAATTTGGGCATAATCATGTGGAATATAGTTATGATGTTAGGGCTTTTATTTAGGCCTATTCAAAAGTTTTTCATAAATATTTGTGATAAAATTAAATTTTTATCATAAATATGATATTATTTTTTATAAATTCGTTCGTAATTATAAATATAATTAATAGTTTGTTACATTTATAGGCTTAATAAGTCGTTTTTAGAATTTATTGGCACAAAATTCTGCTTACGAAACATTGTTTTCTAGAAATCGATAATGCAATGTTGTCCATTGCTACGTCAGAAGAGACCTCCTTCGAAAATAGCAAATGAGAATAAAGGTTCCTATTTTCTTATTTTTGGACCCTCGTTTTTTTGGTATTTTGGTCAATTCTGATTTTTATAAGATTATGCATTAATGAATATCAAAATTTAGTTCTCTTTCATTATTTCGTTAAAATTTTCGGTGTAGGTCTAAAATAGGCCTAAAATCGTAGGTCCAATCCTAGTTTTTGAAATATGATATCATGGTCCAAACCTGTCTAAATGTATCCTGTGTAACTTAATAACCTCTCTAAAAGCATAAAATGTGCCGGTGCCGCGACTTGGGGCATGCATATAAATGAACCTGTCTAAATGCATAACGTTTTTAAATGCATAACCTTTCTAAAAGCATGGCCTCTCTAAAAGCATATTTTTCACCAGTCCCAAACGCGTATAGATTTAGAGAGGTTCTGCTGTATTTGGGTCTTTATATTCTTATTTTAGTTAAATTAACCAACTGTCATTTTGGCATTAATTGAGGTTTGTATATAAACTCCGCCCATATTCTAAAATAGAAAGTTAAATTCGTATGTGGTTTAATAAAATGACATTTTGCACTATTATTAATATTGCAAAACTAATTAACCGTTTTCAACTAATCTAATCTAATCTAGTCTAGTCTTTAACTAATCTAGGTATCTTACTAAACCTATAACTATTTCGTTATCAAATATAGTTAGCGAAATTTTATTATAATATTTTATAGATATGGACATGCATGCATGCATGTAAACCTTTAATTTAATATACGTACAAATTAATTAAAATTTTCATTATTTAACTATTCTGAATTTGTAACTATTATTAATTAAAATGGTTGTTTTGCGTAAATTTTAACTGATTTTGTTAAATATTTGATATTGAATAATAATATGGTTAAACTGAATTTTAATAGATTTCATTCATGTATATTACCGATAATCTCACCTATAGATGGCGCTGAACATTATTAGAAAACTGTATTTCTATTTTTTTCTGTAGTTTTTGTACATGTATTTAAGTCCCTTATGGAACCTTTCCAAATGTTCTAATATTATAAAAACATAAGGAACCTTTTCAAAGGTTTAATTTATTGAAAATTTCAGATTTTTAAATATCTTATATTGCATGCATGAAAGGTTCTAAATATTAAACCTTAAACATATAAGGATATAGAACCTATATTGAAAGGTTCTGAACCTTATCACAGGTTTTTCAAAGAACTTTGAAAGGTTAATGGTAGTGTAGAAGTCGATTGAACCTCCAAAGGTTCAATTTATTGACAATTTCATATTTATATTTATAAAGATATTGCATGAAGGGTTCCAAATATTGAACGTTTCAAATCCCTGTTCTATTTATTGAACCTTATCATAGGTTCTACATATAGAACCTTGAAAGGTTCAGCCAATGTAGCAGTCGATTGAACCTCAAAAGGTTCAATTTATTGAAAATTTTAGATCATTATAGAACCTATTCCATGATAGGTTCCAACTATTGAACCTTTAAAATCCCTGTTCTATTTGTGGAATCTTATCACAGGTTATACATATAGAACCTTGAAAGGTTCTGCCAGAGTAGCATTCGATTGAACTTCTAAAGATTCAATTTATTGACAATTTCAGATTAATTTATATACTAGAACGTACTCAATGAAAGGTTCCAAGTATTGAACCTTTCAAATCCCTGTTCTATTTATTGAACCTTAATATATATGTTTTACATATAGAACCTTTAAAGGTTCTGCCAGTGTAGCAGTCTACTGAATCTCCAAAGGTTCAATTCATTGACAATTTCAGATTAATTTATATACTCAATGAAAAATTCCAATTATTGAACCTTTCAAATCCTTGTTCTATTTATTGAACCTTAGCACAGGTTCTACATATGGAACCTTTAAAGGTTCTAAGTGTAGCAGTCGATTCTAAAGGTTCTAAAGATTTTTTTAAAACCCTGTCTCTTAGCAAAAAATTGCAAAATAATTCATTTTACATTTGAATTTAAAATAAATTATTTGATAAAATATAGAATATATTTTATCAAATAATTTATTTTAAATTCCAAAAGCCCTTATAAAATATATTCTTTATATAAAATGTTCTATTTTAGAAACTGCTTTGAAACCGCTAGTCTTAATTCCTGTTAAATCGTGAATATTCATCCGAGTCGTTTGATGACGACAAAATTAGACAAAATTCCCAGACGAATATATATTCACATGTTAAATGAAATCACGACTTGTATAGAATGAGTGAAATAAAAAAAAATCAATGGATGTATTTTGTGATAAAGCAGCGCCACCGCGTGTTCAACATATTATTAATGCCCTTCTGATCAAAGGCTAATATCACTATAATTTTTAGACATGCATTTTAAACACAAACACTCCGAGGGGAAAGAATATATGAGAGATATGGGCGAGAGATAATAATAATAAGAATATGATTTTCGTGTTATTAAAGACATGTTCCTTATTAATCTTAAGCACAATTTGGGGTTGAAAAATGCGATCAATCAGATGACTTTAGGAACAGTTTTAACATAAATCGTATTAAAAGATAATGAATCAGATGTATCTGATTGCTTTCAGGAATCACAAAATTGATGATTTTAAAATACATGTTTCTTTGTTTTTTGCCCCCATGTACAGTAGAACCTGTCTAAATGAATAACCTCTCTAAAAGCATAAAATGCTCCGGGGTCGACTTGGGGCACGTGTATGAATGAACCTGTCTAAATGCAAACGCTTGCAACTGGTAAAAATATGCTTTTAGAGAGGTTATTCATCAGAAAACATACGAATGCATGTTTTCTGAATTTCATAATTAGTTTAAATAAATATTTTAGAAATTAAATTAAAAAACAAATAATTTAGTACAGAACTTGATATTTTCATATAATTTTCATATTATAAATAAACCCATTCATTATTTTAATTATTTAATGTATTGTTTAGAAATAATTTTAATATACATTTTAATCTGACAATAAATACATGTAGGCACTATAAGATAATTTTTTATCAGAAATATAGAAAATTAGGGCTAGGTGATAGCAATAATTTTGCTTTAATCCAAGTAAGATTTCCTTAATTTCCACGACCAGTTTTTATTAAGATTTCCAGCACCATATTTAAGATAAATAGATAATCAAATTCTTGACCAAATTAAAATATATCGTAATTTAGTTTTGTTAATATCATTCTATTGCAACGTTTCAGTTTGGGAATTATTTTAAAATATATTAATTATAACCTGCATGGTTGTGAAAAGCAGGGCATCTCATAAATTATAATTAATGACGATCATGGGTTATAATTTTTGTGGACTAAATTATATGAAAATTCCGATGAGTCTCTAAGAATTTCCAATAATTTGTCAATAAATTGTGAATTATTTTAAAATATATTAATAAAAACCTGGTTGTGAAAAACAATTTAAGGGCATCTCATAAATTAAAATTATTTCATCACGATCATGGGTTATAATTTATCATGACTAAATTACGTAAAAATTCCGATATGTCTTTAAGGTTTTCCTAAAATTGGGTATAAATTGTGAATTATTTTAAAATTTATTAGTTAACCTGGTTGTGCAAAACAAGGGCATCTCATAAATCTTATAAACTAAAATTAATAAAAATTATTTCATGACTATGATGGGTTATGTTTTTTCACGAACCGATGTTAAAAATTCCGATGAGTCTCTAAGAATTTTTCAAAAAATTTTCAATAAATTGTGAATTATTTTAAAATATATTAATAAAAACCTGGTTGTGAAAAACAATTTAAGGACATCTCAAAAATTAAAATTAATTAAAATTATTTCATGACGATCATGGGTTATAATTTTTGTGGACTAAATTACGTAAAAATTCCGATGAGTCTCTAAGCATTTCCAAAAATATGTCAATAAATTGTGAATTATTTTAAAATACCAACCTAGTTGTAAAAAACAGTTTAGGGGCATCTCATAAATCAAATTAAATCAAATTAAAATTATTTCAAGACGATGTGTTATAATTTCATCCACGAACCGATGTTAAAAATTCGGAGCTGTCTTTTTAGGCTTTTCTCATTGGGTATGGGCCTAAAATATGGGTTAGGGCGAATTGCATGATCCATGAATAGGGATTTTAGTTAAAAACAGAAAATGGAGCTCGGGCAACTAATCTCCTTACGCTACCCTATCTTAGTAAAATAGACACTTCCCAAATGAGATCACGTGAAAATTCCATCAACTACATATAGTCTTATCCCGCCCCCTGCCCCCCTTAACTCGCATTATAACACAAGCTGACCATAAAGAGCGAGTAAGCGCAAATGAGGATGGCCAATTATTCATCCGAAGCGCCGTAGCTGCTTCAGATCGGCTCGGTGGCGGTTGCAATTATCACACACACTCCAAACATGTAACATCATCATGCAACAAACACAAATCATAGGTGGAGCTGTTTCGGACAACCGGCTACTATTAGAGACACTTACCTTATTTTTTTACTTTTTTTGATTTTTAATTTTTACACACTTCTTCTTCTTCTTCTTCTTGAGCACCACGACCACGTTGTGACAAGAGTTCCGGAAAACCTCCGACTCGGATATGTGCTTGAGTTGGACTCCAACTTTCTTCTTAGATTCACCAACCAGCTTTCACCTTTTATATATAAAATATAAAGTCAATGAATCCAGGATTCAGTTTCTTGTTGGCTGACGCAGTCGTTGCAAATGCCTCTTTCTGCGCTCTCTGGCTGCAGATGCTGACTTTGGAGGAGGATGTTGTTCAACTTGATGCAGTATGGGAAAAAAAAAAAAAAATGGGAAAACTGTGCCATTATTTCCCTGGCTTCTTCCTCGCTTGGTAGCAACCGAATCGCTGCTTTCATCTACTTTTTTTTATCCCCAAAAGGTTTTTTTTTTTTTTTTTTTTAAGAAGAGATTTTTTTTTAAAAGGTTTTTTTTTCATCCTGCGGGGGAGATTTTGCAGCTATTTAATCGTATTAAAAAAAATTTTTGTTCGATCACCTGGCTGGCTATATTATTACTAAGAGGTGACGATAGGGGGAGACACACGATGTAGTGATATTGATTTTATTCGTTTCTATGTCACGACTCGATCGTTATGATCAGAATTCTATTTGAAATGTAGATTTATTTTATAATATTTTGGGATTGATAACATTTTGGGCATGGTTCGATTGGTGGTACTACGATTTATAAGTTTTTCGGTATCCGTTTGTAGTTTTTTGGGGTGAGAATTCCAGTATGTGTAGTTCAGATTCACAACTCATGATTTTGAATCTTGGTAGTCTTTGAATCTTTGAGTAGCTTCCGAGGTGTTGGTAGTTTTCATCAGAATCCCATTTTTTATATAGATTCAATTTGTGCATTTTTCGGTGTCATTTGTAGATTCTATAAGGATGAAAATACAGTTTGAGTATAGTTCAGATTCACAACTCTTGATTTTGAATCCTGGTAATCTTTGAGTCTTTGAATCTGAGAGTAGCTTCCGAGGTGTGGATAGTTTTCATCAGAATCCCATTTTATATCGATTCAATTTGTGCATTTTTCGGTGTCATTTGTAGTTTCCAAGGATGAAAATCCAGTTTGAGTATAGTTTAAATTCACAACTCTTGATTTTGAATCTTGGTAGTAGTTGAGTCTTTGAATCTTTTAGTAGTTTCGGAGGTGTTCATATAGTTTTGATCAGATTTTTTTTGTATCCATTTGTAGTTTCAAATATTGAAAATCCAGTATGACAAATTCGGATTTCAATTCTAGATTTTGAATCTTGGTTGTCTTTGAGTCTTTGATTGAGTAGCTTCGGAGTTGTTGGTAGTTTGGATTAGAATCCCATCTTATGGCGATTCAATTTATCATTTGGCATTATTTACTACCATTTACACATTTTTCGGTATCATTTGCAGTTTCAAATAATGAAAATTCAGTAGTTCAAATTTCAATTCTTGATTTTGAATCTTGGTATCACTTTGAGTAGCTTCTTAAGTGTTGATAGTTTAGATCAGAATCCCATATTTTGCATCCATTCAAATTTGATTTAACTTCGGTAAAATATTCGTTTTGTTGTCCACAGTTGTAACATTTTCGTTTGATTATATCGATCAAAATTTCACCCTTCGTCCAATGAAAAAAATCCATATGTCAACTGCACTTGACTTTGAATTTGTGTTGACACTCCTGCCATGGTCTTGTTGGTTTGAATATGGATTACACTCCTGGATGTCATCCTAAATTCAGAACAATCATAACTTCGTATAAATTAGTTAAATTTCCGAGTTATTTCTCCAATTTTAACTACACGTGGTGTTGACTGAAGATGAGGCGGCCATCTTGTTTTTATGGAGCACCACGACCTAAACATTGTTAATGTAGCTTTCATTTCTTGTTGTCAGTCTTGTTGATTTTGTGGCATCTAAGAAACTGTATTTTCGACTTAATGTGGCAACTAGAATCCAGTTTGTGTCGCTTTGGCAGACAGTTTGGAGGGCAGTTTGGCAAACAGTTTGGCGAGCAGTTTTGCAGGTTGTCGTCCACACACGAGAAAATCTGTGAATAATAAAAAAATCCCCTATCAGATGTGATGTCGAATCCTGATTTTGAATTTGGTTCCTTATACCCACCCTCCTGTCCCCAAATCCTCCCTTCCCTCCATCCTGTCTTTTTTTGTCCGCCATCTTTTTTCTAATACCCTACATATGCATGGCGTGAGCCGTGAGGTAACACAATGAGCTACTATTACATTTTTCGTCCATTTTTTATTGATAAATACCATTTTTTACCCTCACATTCTGGTCCTTCATTTTTATTGGTTGACCCATACTGCAGTGGTCTTTTTCCCCCCTCTAATTTTTCACAGAATGTTCAATGCGTCGGTTGGATTTTTGGAGAACAGAAGAATAAAAAAAACACAAATTGCTTATTGGCCTATATGCGAAGATTTCGTATAAAATTATTAGCCAGTTTTATTTTTCACTATCCTAATACTGAATCGATCGATATTTATATGGTTTTCCATCCACGCTGTGGACAGCGGTCAGAATGGGTAATGGAGTTGGACGTTAGAGGCGCTGGAGTTGACTTTTTAAATTCGGATTTGTAGTGGCACACGATTTGATTGCAGTGGAATCATACTCAATAGTATAAGTAGAGTACTTGGGTAAATATGTACTCGTGTGCAGAAGTACCGATTATGCGTACCTGTGGAATCATACTCCGTAGTATGAGTTGTATCATAATCGGACTCGGGTAATTTGTACTCATGGATATGAGTACTGGTTATGGTTACTCATTCCCGTTACTCAAACCTATTAAATGCTACTCAATTGCTCACTTAAAACCGCACAACCTACTGAGTTGTTGACGTCAGCAACTATTCACACACAACCTACTCAACAGAGGACTGACTGTGACGTCAAGCAACTATTCACACACAACCTACTCAACAGAGGACTGTGACGTCAGCAACTATTCACACACAACCTACTCAACAGAGGACTGTGACGTCAGCAACTATTCACACACAACCTACTCAACAGTGGACTGTGACGTCAGCAGCTATTCACACACAACCTACTCAACAGAGGACTGACTTAGTGACGTTAGCAACTATTCACACGCAACCTACTCAACAGAGGACTGTGACGTCAGCAGCTATTCACACACAACCTACTCAACAGAGGACTTACTTAGTGACGTCAGCAACTATTCACACACAACCTACTCAACAGAGGACTGACTTAGTGACGTCAGCAACTATTCACACACAACCCACTCAACAGAGGACTGACTTTGATGTCAGCAACTATTCACACACAACCTACTCAACAGAGGACTGACTGACGTCAGCAACTATTCACACACAACCTACTCAACAGAGGACTGACGATGACGTCAGCAACTATTCACACACAACCTACTCAGCAGAGGACTGACTGTGACGTCAGCAGCTATTCACACACAACCTACTCAGCAGAGGACTGACTGTGACGTCAACAGCTATTCACACACAACCTACTCAACAGAGAACTGACTGTGACGTCAGCAACTGTTCACACACAACCTACTCAACAGAGGACTGTGACGTCAGCAACTGTTCACACACAACCTAATCAACAGAGGACTGACTGTGACGTCAGAAACTATTCACACACAGCCTGCTCAACAGAGGACATACTTTGTGACATCAGCAACTGTTCACACACAACCTCCTCAAAAAAAAAACTTGACTTTATGACGTCAGCAACTATTCACACACAACCTACTCAACAGAGGACTGACTTAGTGACGTCAGCAACTAGGCAGCGGAGATTAGGTTGAACACAAGAGTGCGCATGCTCACACCCTAACCGGTTAGCAGACGATATTCAGGTGTGTGTGAATCTGGCATTTTACTGTATATCATTTACAAGTTCACACATGTCCACATGGGTTATTATGATTCTCATTTGGAATATTATGCGCTTTTTAACTCTAAATACACGGTTGATGTCCTCCTCTCATGATGAAATGTCACTTCAAGCTGCAAATAAATTATTCAAGGACCCAAACTTGGTGTGCTAACTGTTAAGCAATGCAAATGAAATGAATTGATCTAAGTCTAAACTTTGTAGGATGGATGCAATGGTCTATATTTCACTCGCTTATCTGATTTGCATTCTGTGAAATATATTTTATTTTATTTCTAGGAAGGCCTTTCATTATCATAAATTACTTTGAAAGGGATATTGGCAGTCTTGTCTAAATAAAATGGACGAAAAATCTCTAAGAATTAAGGAGGCAAATGGTGAGCCACATATCTAAATGATGCAGTTCATTGCTTTTTCTTAGCAAATAAAATAATAAGTGACACGTGAATATGTACATATAAAATGCATTAGTCTAGAAATGTTCAGACTACGGTATTGTTGGGTGTTTCGAGTCTTATTTAAATCAAAGATAAGATTTTTTGTTTTCTATATGTGCTATAAATCTTTGATTTAAAACTGGGCAAGTATAAAGTTGACAGATACTTTAAAAGAAAAAAAATAGGACACTGCAATTAAGAATAACTTTTTTATTTATTCAGGAAAATGGGAATGTAAATTTTGTGAAACATTATTACGTCTCGGTTTAAAAAAAAAATTGCAGATTTGACAAAATACAAAAACCGAGTCATTTTTATCTTGCTCGAAATTCGTAGAAAATATTTCTAATAAAAAATGGTGGTTTGCCAAACAAATAGAATTTGGACATTTATTTGCTAATACTTTGCATATTTGCAAAGTTGTAACATTTGCACATTGTTTAATTAAATTATTTCCAGTTATTTTTAATTAAACTATACATCAGAGGCATTTAAAGTTTCACCCGGGTGGAAAAGCTATATATGGACATGTCTAAAGTAGAACCTGTCTAAATGCATCCTGTGTAAATGAATAACCTCTCTAAAAGCATAAAATGTGCCGGTCCCGGCTCGGGGACCCCGTGTAAACATGCATAAACATGTTTAAAAACACAACATGTCTAAAAGCATATTTTTCACCAGTCCCAAGAGTATGCTTTTAGAGGTTCTACTGTAAAGGTGATCACAAATATATAGCCAAAATAGTCTACCCCAAGATTCTGGATCCTATCACCCCAGTTGTAAAATGTGAGGACATAAACGGCCTTGGCAAAAACCAGTTTTGCTTAAAACCAGATAGAGAAGCAATGCATTGTGGGTCTTGGCCCACCTGGCAATTGGCATTAGTATTTTGGATTTGTTTGGTAATTTATAATAGATAAGAAGAGAGGAAGAAGCCACATTTGCCTGTAAGCGCGTCTTGGCAATTTTTCTGTGCCGCTGGAGTATGCATCTGGAACTTGAGATGCAGCTCGGTCTCAAGCTCGTGCGAATTGAGCAACTGTGGTATGGGGGCTAGATTTTGATGAAGGCTTAATTTTAATTAATGGCGAGTGATGTTTTTACGTACACGAAAATGGAACTCGGGTCTCCCGAATGAAAGTCCGATAGCGTTACCGCTAACCCACTTAGCTCGAGCTCGGTTGCTTGATACCAGGCTGCTTCACTTTTTTGATTTTGATGAAGATTTAATTTTAATTAATGGTGAGGGAAGTTTTTACGTACGCGGGAATTGATCCCGGGCCTATCGAAAGAAAGCCCGACAGTGT